>JAJIBD010030316.1:0-19740 GCA_021461705.1 Cryptotis parvus
CTATACCAATGGATATTCTAAAGCCAGGTATATATTTCTCCAAGCCTTCTCAAGGTTCTCGTCTTTACTTCATCGTTGCTTTTATATTAGCCTTTAGACTTATTAGAGAGCCACACTTTCATGCTTGGAGGCAAACAGCATTTCTCACTGGTCTAATTACTTAGAGGTCCAACATAGTCAGGTAAATATACTGGTAAGATCTATCTAGTTCTACGATGATTGTGGTAGCATAAGATAAAATAATTATTCCAGCTACATAGCATACATGGTAAGATATAAATCACTGTTTTCTGCCCCTTATCTACAAAGTTGTCTGTGGGAGGTAACTCCAGGCAAGATGAAGAGACTCTGGGCAACAGTGTCATACAACAATACTATGTAATAAAGATGGGGGTTAAAGAAACAGTACAGTGGGTAGGGTGCTTGTCTTGCATGTGGACTACTCAGTTCAATCTGGAGAAGCCCATTTAGTTCCCAGGCACTAGAAGTAATTTTAAGTGAAGAACCAGGAGTACCTGAGAATCACCAGGTATAGCCCTGAAAGTTATACATATATATAATATTTATATTAACATAGTCAGGTAAATATACTGGTAAGATCTATCTAGTTCTACGATGATTGTGGTAGCATAAGATAAAATAATTATTCCAGCTACATAGCATACATGGTAAGATATAAATCACTGTTTTCTGCCCCTTATCTACAAAGTTGTCTGTAGGAGGTAACTCCAGGCAAGATGAAGAGGCTCTGGGCAACAGTGTCATACAACAATACTATGTAATAAAGATGGGGTTAAAGAAACAGTACAGTGGGTAGGGTGCTTGCCTTGCATGTGGACTACCCAGTTCAATCTGGAGAAGCCCATTTAGTTCCCAGGCACTAGAAGTAATTTTAAGTGAAGAACCAGGAGTACCTGAGAATCACCAGGTATAGCCCTGAAAGTTATACATATATATAATATTTATATTAATATGTCAATATATTAATATATGGAAAATGAGCAGTGTTACAGTTGGTACATTTCTAGGTACAAATGAAGTCACAATATATAGTTTTTATCGTATTGGAAAAAATACCCTACATTTTCAGAATCATGATAACCAGATAAAAAATAGCTTTGATAAAGCTTTGTCTAACTATGAAAGTATGATGATGTCATTCTTAAAATTACCATGAGTTACTTTTACTTTTATTAGATTAATAAGCGTAGGGAAAATATGAAAGGTGTATTTAATGTCTAAAATTCAGAAATTAATCTTGAAAAGAAATTCAAACTGTGACAGTACAATGCTTTTGGTCGGATTTAAAAGAAATAAGAAGTGCATGAGCTGCACAGTTTTCCCAGTACCACTTGTTGAAGAGGATTTCCTTGCAACATTTCTTTTGCTCTTTAATCAAAGACTAAATGATCATGTATGTTAGGGTAGGTGTCAGGATACTCAACTCTATCACATAGGTCCAAAGGTCGTTATTATTCCATGCTGTTTTTATACCATGCTGTTATAATTACTACTGCTTTGTGGTAAAGTTTGAAGTTGGGAAAGGTGATGCTTCCCTGTGGTGAACAGCTGGGGCACCCCACACAAAATCCGGGAGCAGGGTCAGGTATCCCCCTTCTGCCCCAGGGGATCAGTGGCTGCAGACTGAGAAAGATGTGAGAATCCAGAGAAGTTTCAAAATGCTTTACTTAGCACAGGTTCTGGCATACAAATCAGCAATAGGAAAAACCCCGGATTTAGGGTGCCCGGCTGGGCATGGCCACATGTAGACCAAGATGGCTGGCACCAGGTGTTACATCCCTGCAGAGAGGAAGAGGCAAGAAGGGGAGGGCCAGAAGAAAAGAAAAAAGGAAGAGAGAGTGAGAAAGGAAGCAGGCTAGTTTTTATATCCCTGCAACACAGACCTCCCACTCCAATGGAAAGCCATCAAGGTCAAATCCCTGAGGTAATTTCTCCCAGGACCTGACCTAGGCAGGCCCTTTGAGATATTAATGTCACCCGAGCCAATATCTGTCTTGGAAGTACTCCTGAAAGGCAGAGTAGAGGAGGAACTTCTGAAATGAACTGTATCTCAGAAAAAAAAGGCATGCAACTGTATCAAAGCACATTCTATGCCCAGTTATATATTTCTCCAAGTCTTCACAAGAGTCTCATCTTTACTTCATGGTTGTTCTGTTTATCAGTCTTTGAGTTGTCAGAGAGCCATGCTTGCTTGCTTGGAGGCAAACAGCATTTCTCTCTGGTCTAATTACTTAGAGATTTATCATGGCTAGGCAAATATACTGGTAAGATCTAGCTAGTCTCATGATGATTGTGGCAGCATGAAAGAAAATTTATACTGGCCAGTATAGAATATATGATCAGATAAACTGTCACATTCAAACTGCTCTCCTCCTATCTACAAAGTGGCCTGCAGGAGGCAAATCCAGGCCCAAGGATTGCTTTAGCGATCTGTGGGGGTTATTTTTCCATAAAAATTTCAGGAAAGGGCCAGAGCGATAGCCCAGCAGGTAGGGTGTTTGCCTTGCACGCAGCCGGCCTGTGCCAGCCGGGTTCGATCCCGGGCATCCCATGTGGTCCCGCTGAGCACCGCCAGGAGTGATTCCTGAGTGCAGAGCCAGGAGAAACCCTTGAGCATTGCAGGGTGTGACCCAAAAAAGCAAAAAATAAAAAAAAATTTCAGGAAAGTTTGGTCAATTTCTTTGAAGAATGTTATGGGTATTCTTATAGGGACCACACTGAATCTGTATAAAGCTCTAGGGAGTATTATCATTTTGACAATGTTGATTCTCCCAATCCATGAGCAGGGAATGTGTTTCCATTTCCTTGTGTCCTCTTTTATTTCTTGAAGCACGGTATTATAGTTTTCTTTGTACAGGTCCTTTACACTCTTCATTGAGCTGATTCCTAGGCATTTGATTTTCTGTGGCACAATTGTGAATAGGATCATTTTCTTAATAACCCTTTCTTATCTTTCATTACTTGTATATAGGAAAACCACTGACATTTTGGTATTGATTTTGTACCCTGCCACTCTACTATTGGTATCTATTGTTTCTAGGATCTTTTAGGTGAGAGTGTAGGGTTCTCTAGGTACTATGTCATCTGCAATAGTGATAGCTTGACTTCTTCCTTGCCTATCTGGATGCACTTATTGTCCTTTACTTCCCTGACTTCTATGAAAAGTACTTCCAGAACTCTATGAATATAAATTGTGACAGTTGGAAACCTTGTCTTTCTCCAATCTTAGGGGAACACTTTCAGTATTTCTCCATTGAGAATGATGCTTGCTCTGGGCTTTTTGGTAAATGGCTTTGACTATATTGATGAAGGTTCCTTCTTTCCATTTTATAGAGGTTTTTTTTTATCATGAACATTGTTGGACCTTGTCATATGCTTTGGACATCTGTCTGTCACCATGCACAAAAATCAGATCAAAATGGATTAAAGATCTGAACATCAGGCCTGAATCCATGAAGTATGTTGAAGAAAATATAGAAAAACCCTCCATGACACTGAAGTTAAAGGCATCTTGAAAGATGAAACATCACTAACAAAGCAACTAGAAGCATAGATAAACACATGGGACTACATGAAACTTAAAAGTTTCTTGTCCTCAAAAGAAACAGTGACCAAAATACAAACACGGTCCACAGAATTGGAAAGAATATTCACCCATCCCATCTTATAAGGGGTTAATAGCCAGGATATATCAGGTATTGATAGAACTTTACAAGAAAACAACCAATCCCATAAAAAATGGGGAGAAGAAATGAACAGAAACTTCGACAAGTAGGAAATTTGAATGGCCAAAAGACACATGAAAAAAATGCTCATCATTATCATTGAGAGATGCAAATCAAAACAACAATGAGATATCATCTCACACCACAGAAACTTGCACATATCCAAAAGGGCAAAAACAAATGCTGGCTTGGATGCTGGGAGAAAGGGACTCTCATTCATTGTTGGTGGGAATGTCGACTGGTAACAGCCTTTTTGGAAAAAAAATATGGTCATTCCTCCTAAAGACTAGAAATTGAGTTCTCATTTGGAACCAGCCATACCACTCCTGTGAATATACCTTGGGATGCCAAAAACACACAGCAGAAACACCAGTGAACTTTGATGTTCATAGCAGCACTATTCACAATAGCCAGAATCTGGAAATAACCAGAGTGCCCAAGAAGATTGACTGGATAAAGTAACTTTGGTACATCTACATAATGGATACTACATAGCTGTTAGGAAAAGTGAAGTTATGAAAATTGCCTATAAATGGATGGTCATGAGAGGATCATGCTGAGTGAAATTAGCCAGAGGGAAAGGACAGATATATAATGACTGCATTTATTAGTGGGACATAAAAACATAGCATGATACCAATATCAAAGGCCAGACAAAACATGGATCAGGAGGTCTTGTTGAGTGGGTAGAATCTACTGCAAATGTATAGGAGTCAGAGGTTAGACAATACAGAGAAAGTAACAGTGTAGTTATAATTATTGTAAATGATAATATCAGAGTAGAACTGAGCATTGAAAGTAGGCAAAAGTATATACATCATAACCTCTAACTGCATGTATTGCAAGCCACAGTGTATAAAAAGAAGGAAGAGAGTGAGAGAGAAAGAGAGAGAGAGAAAGAGAGAGAAATGAAATTTGCCTTCCATAGAGTAAGGGAAATCATGGGACATTGGTGGAGGAAATGGGTGCTGAAACACTGTATGACTGAAACCCAAATATAAACACTTTTGTAACTGTAAAAATTAATCAATCAATCAATTAATTAAAAAATGAGGAGGATTTCAATATTGTGACAAAACTTTCCAGTGAATAATAGTAGAGGAAATATCTGCAAATTCAAACTGGTAGTCTTGAGATTTCTTAAATTAACACAAATTTGTAGGAGAGAGAGTAATCTTATTAAAATATAAACCTGAAGGAATGTCACATTTCCAAGATACAGCAGAGAAGTGAAGTGTGTGTTGTGTGTGTGTATCAGGATGCTCATAAAGCAAATTAGCAGAGGAAATGGCAGAGAGAGAATTTGAAAATTAATTTTAAATGTGATCCTAAAAGAAGGAAATGTCTTTAGTCTATATTGCTGAAGAAAAAGTAGTAAATGCCAAAAATTCATATATTATTTAATGGAAATAGTATGATTTGTCCTGCATGACATAGAACCCTGACTTTCATTGTCTTGGTGACCTACTGCGGGAACATTAAAGTAGACAACAATCACTGATCATTTCCAAAAATAACAGCGTATGCAATGAATGGTCATTTCTTGATAAGTATGAGATATGACATACAGAGAAATATAGTGAGATTTAAATCTGGGTTTTGAAAAAATTTTCTCAATATTTTCTCAATATCAGTAGGAAGACTTCATATCAGTTATCTATTACAATGATGCTGCGCATTATTTTTATTACTTTTACCACCAATTGCAAAAAATATTTTAACTAACCCAATTGTTTTGCTAAGTTCAGCTGAGCGATGCTATAGTCAACCAATTTTAGTGGCACATGGTTGAATGTTAGATGTAATTTGGCTGGCCTTTTCTAAGAGGATCATTAATTGCCTAAATTGAGTAACTCTGTTCTGCTGCAATAGATTCTATCAGAAGAATCATGATTCTAGAAGAAATCACTCATGTTTTATATTTCATTTGGCTTACTAAGGAATATGAATATGACATGTCAGAGGACCAATATGAATATGACATATATTCATAAGCATGCTCTACTTGTGCCATCCTGTGAACATGGGATTACCCAAGTCCATATATTAATTTGGGTTTAACATAAGGGTGGAAGTCACAGATATATTATATGACAATGGATATCATTGTATCACTTGTATCACTTGTCTTCTCATTATTCATCTATTTGCTCAGTGGGTGCCAGTAATGTCTCCATTCGTTAGGAATGAGGTCCATTATTGTTACTGTTTTTGGCAAATTGAATGTACCGTGGAGAGCTAGCCAGGTTCTGCCATGGCTCTGGGTTCATCCCAGGGGACCCAGGCTTTTTCAATGTCAGACCATCAACCATCCAAGGCCCATGGGGTAGAGCCTTGGGTGTAGACAAACCTGCCCCTCTGTCTGCCACCTGCCAATGCAGCTGTGCATGACAGCAACACCTCACAACACCTTGAGGGACAGGAGACAATGGATATGCATAAAAAGCAGTAAAATTGGCACCATAATATGCAATCTATCAATATCTAAAATTTAAATATAATAAATAGAGCTAGTTTACAAGATCACTTGTATCACTTGTCTTCCTGTTGTTCATTGGTTTCCTTGAGTGGCACCAGTAATGTCTCCATTTGTCCCTGTCGTGTGCTAGAGTAGCCCAACGGCATCTGCTCACTCCAGTAACATGAAGAGCATCAAACCATTCATTCAGGTCATTAGAATGAGGCTCTATTATTGTTACTGTTTTTGGCATATCAAGTAGGACACGGGTAGTTTTCCAAGCTCTGTCTTGCAAGCAGATACTCTCAATAGTAGGTTGGCTTTTAAGTTCTTACATACTTTCATGGCCAATGGCCCGGGAGCAGTTTGTGGGTGAGTTCACTAGGCCTATTGGACCGGGACAGAGGTGGGAGAAAGGGACCCCAGTTCCATCTCCATGGAAGCCGGTGACTTTAGTCACGAAACCCCCATACTTGAGTTTGAAATTACAAAATATATCAATGCATTTTCAATTTTGTTTGTCTGGATGCCATAATCACTAGTGCTCATGACTTATTCCTGGCTCTGCACTCAGGAACACTCTTATTAGGGCTCCAGTGATCATCTGGGAGGCTGGGAATTTAATCTGGGTGAGTCACGTGCAATGCAAAACTCCTACATGTAGTTCTATCTATTGAACCCCAACATTTCAAGCTTTTAATGGTTTTTGGAATTTAGGGAACACACCCAGCAATGTTCAGAGATTTGTGCTTGGTAATTGCTCCTAGATATGCTCAGGGCCAATATGTGATTCAAGATAGCAAACTGGAATTGGTCACATAAAGGCCTTAACATTTATCCTATGGTTATATGCTAGGCCTTATGCTTTATCTCTTGTCCCATTTGTTTCTGCAAAGAAAAATAAGTGTTAAATGTAAAAAACAAGAATTATCTAAATTTAATTGTTCATATTATACTATTTTTTTTTATGCTAACACTTATTTTCTGACAAATAACATATGTATTTATACATTGTATAGATTTAAAAACCATCTAGAACAGATAAATTTAAAATAGGAGCAAAAACCTATTCAATAAAGCCAATTTATTTTGAAAATGTTTTCTCAGAAACAGACATTCTCAGAAACACAGTTGGATCACTCCACAAATCACTATGCGTAGTTATTTGCTTCAAAAGAAATTTAGAGTGAGAATGTCTAAAAAAAACCTTATAAGACTCATAGATATAGCACAAGTGGGGAGTTCTATTCCCTTCATGTGACTGACTGTAGGTCTATACCCAGCACCACATACATGGTTCTCTGGTACCGCCACACATGGTACCTAAATAAATGACCCTGAAGCAAACCCTGAACAATAACATTTATAGCCCAAAAGTAACAAACAAAATGTTTGAATACTAGGAGCTAATTTACAACTGATATAAACTTATATGTGTTTTCTTAAGTAAATTTATTTACAGAGTTCTAAAGTATCACTGTATCACTGTCTTCCAGTTCATCTTCCATTTGCTCTAGCGGGCACCAGTAACATCTCCATATAACCTGTCTCATGCAAGTAGAGCCCAAGGGAACCTGCTTGTTCAGGAACATAAGGAGCCTCAAACCATTCCATCAGGTCACTAGAGTTAGGTCTATAATTGTTACTGGTATCTGGCCTAACTTTGAAATTGACACTGGGTAGCTTGCCAGGCTTTGCCATGCAGGTATACTCTTGTACTGGAGTCTCAAATCCAGCATTTATTGATGAACTACTGGCCGCTTCACGACGCCCTGTTGCTAGGCTGTGATAGGCTGGTCTGCTGAGTTCAGTTTTCGAGAGTAGGGGAGGAGTTGGGGGGTGCGTCTGGCTTGTTGTGAAGGCTCTGCTGGGGTGAGCGGAGCCAGGGCTAGAACCTGCCATCCCTCCCGGCACCTCATGAGTGACTGGGCACAGTGAGGAACCAGTTGCAGCTCTGTCCATGTCTGTCTCTGGATCAGCATACCTGGGCGCATTTAAAAAGACTACAGCAGGTGGGTTCTCAATAAGCCGAGTGTGATAGGCTGGTCTGCTTGGAGTTCTGGCGAGGAGGAAGTCGGATGTAGAAAATGGAGGTCCTCATGGAGTGGGGGTTGTTCTGGCTTGTTGTGAGGCTCTGCTGGGGTGGCGGGGCCAGGGATAGAAACTGCCATCCTTCCGGGGCACCTCATGAGTGGCTGGGCATGGTGAGCCAGTAGAAGCTCATCCCATGTGTCTGTCTCTAGAGATCTAAAATATATAAATAAAATAATAAAAGTCCTGGAAGTCAAGTAACATTGTAATGCTGCTAGTTTACAGTTTAAATTATCGACTGAAGGAATATTTTTGTGTAGAACACACTTTTATCATTAGATGGGACTTTGTAAGGACAGTCTAACTATTTGAAATTTTTAACTTGGGGAGACGAGATAGTTAAGTCATATATCTTGCATGTCACTAATCATCGTTTAGTCCCTGGCATCATATATGGTCCCACGAGGAGTATTACCATGCGTAATACCTGAGCACAAATACTGGAGAAAGTCACACCTTAAAAAACCAATGACCAAAAAATGCTATAAATCAAAAATGATTATATTTTAAGATAATTATTTTTCAAAGCCAGGGCGATATCGGGCATATTCGGGGTGGGATGGCGTAGACCATACCACCCTTCCCTGTCAAGACCTGAAGGGAACAGTTTGAGGCTCATCATATTCCTGAAGCAACCAGATACCACTGGGCTACAATAGCACTTGATGAGATACTATTTGTGAAATATTACTTGTGTCCGATCTAGGGCAAACCTATGACTCATTGGGATTTAAGTGATTCAAGTGACCCGTAGTTTGGAGCACCAGGAAGACCAGTATTGCTTGTTCCAGGTGAAGGATGGGAGGGACGCCTAAAAAAAAGGCGTTTTTACAGTTCAGTCCCAAAGGCAGTTCCGAGGGAATTCTTTCTTCCTCAGGAATCTTTGTCGTCAATTCAGGCTTTTCATACCTGGTTGACATGGGGGTGAACTGCACCACTGGCTCTCACTTGTGCCCAGCCGCTCATCCCAGGAGGGATGGCAGGTTACTAGCCCTGGCCTGTCACCCCAGCAGGAAGCCTTACAACAAGCCAGACGACTCCCCCACACACACACACTCCATAAGGGCCTATATTTTCCACACGGACTTCCCCCCTGCGTCAGAACTCCACCCAGCAGACCAGCCTATCACAGCCTGGCTCGCGAGCCACCACGGTTATCAATAAATGCTGGATTTTGAGATGACTACAAGAGTATGCTACCTGCATGGCAGAGCCTGGCAAACTACTCATGTAGTATTTTATATGCCAGGATACCAGTAACAATTATGAGACCTTATTCCCCTGACCTGATGGAATGTTGAGACTCTTTGTTCCTGGAGCAAGCAGGTGCCCTTGGGCTCTGCACCACATGAGACAGGACATATGGAGGTGTTACTGGTGCCTGCTCGGGACAAATGACGATGAGCGGGGGACAGTGATACAGTGATTTTTCAGAGCCAATATAGTACATTTTCCTATATAATATATGACCATATGTATAGATACACACATAATTATCTGCATACATGTAGTATATTGGCGAATATGTAGACTTCACATGATAATTTCTTTTTTAAAAAATTTTATTGGATCACAGTGGCGATATAAAATTACAAAAATGTTATAATTGGGTTCTGTCACACAGTGTTCCATCACCCACATCCACACTCCAGTGCACATTTCCAAACACAGTGTACTCCCATTTTCCCCTCCCCCCCAAACCTACCTCTGTAGCGGAGCACTGTCTCTCTGCCTGTTTCTGTCTCTCTCTCTCTCTCTCTCTCTACTCTCTCTCTCTCTCTCTCACTCTCTCCTTTCATGCATTCTGGTCTGCAATACAATTGCTTCTCCCACCTCAAAAGACGTAAAAACTGTTTTGAAGTTAATTAGGCGGACTATCAGAGTTTTTTATAATGTTTACACTGTATCTTCTAGGATGACCTTATGCAATATAAGCTGTATAAATGAAGTATCTTTGAAAATATGTGCTAGCAAAACTGCATAGTCATATAATAAACTTAATCTATACATAACTTAATACAAATGAAGTAAATATCTTGACATTGTGGATTGACCATCACACAAAATACAGAGAGAAAAAAGTAGATAGGTATCTCCAAGATATGGAATTCTGAGAACCCTCATTTGCTGTTCTAATGGCAATGCTAGCAAAAACAAATAAATGAAGTACATCAGACTGACCAATTTTTTCATTGTAAAAAGAAAGTGGTTAAAAATTATCCTGTATGCTGTTGAGGGGAGAAAATATTTGTATACCATTCATCTGATCTATTTAATTTACAACCTAATAACATTGAGATGTAAAAAATAAAAATAAACTTCCTACATTGTGTGTGAGTGTATAGTTTCATTAGTTATAAAAAGGAAAAAGAACTTATACGGTGATTAACTTACAGATGGACCTTTAAAATGAAATTTCTGCCTGGGTTGGGCTCCTTTTTGTTGGTCTTTTCTCTAATGTCTTCAGCTGTGTAGTCAGGTTATTTATGTGGGCCCTCTTGTTTCCTGATGAATGCTTGCAGATCTATAAACTTTCCCTCTTAACGCGGCTTTTTGCTCGTGTCCCTCAAGTTCTTATAGTTGGTGTCTTCATTTCATTTGTTTCCAGAAACCTTTGGATTTCCTGTTTGATTTCTTCTATGATCCATTTGTTATTCAGGAGTGAAGCTATTCAGTTTCCAGGTGTTTGGTTTGACTCCCTGTTTCTGTGTATGGTTAACTTCCATTTTCCAGTGCATCATGGTCTGAAAAAAGATAGCTGACACAATTTCTATCTTTTTCATATTATTGAGGTAGCTTTGTGGCAGCTCCCAGCATGTGGTCTATCTTGGAGAATGTTCCATGTGCACTAGAAAAAATATGTATTCAGCTTTTTTTTGGCATGAAAAGCCCTATATATATCTACTAGCACTCTTTCTTCCATTTCTTCCTTACCCAACTTCAAACTGTACTACAAGACGGTAGTAATTAAAACAGCATGAAAAAATTGGAATAAAAACAGACCCGTGGACCTATGGGAAATAGAATTGAGTATCCTGACACCCAACCTCAAATATGTGATCATTTAATCTTTGATAAAGGTGCAGCGAGAGTCTAAAAAATGGAGTAAGGAAAGCCTCTTCAAAAAGTGGTGTTAGGAAAACTGGGCAGCGACATGTAAAAGAATGAATTTGGACCTGTGTCTAACACCATGCAAAAATCAGATCAAAGTGGATTAAAGATCTCAATATCAGACTTGAATCCGCAAAAATTTGTAGCATAGAAGAAAATATAGGAAAAATCCTCCATGACATTGAAGCTAAAAGGCATCTTCAAAGAGGTAATATCACTAACACAGCAACTAGAAGAAAAGATAAACATATAGGACTACATGAAACTAAAAAGCTTCACTGCACCTCAAAAGAAACAGTGACTAAAATACAAAAGCAGTCCACAGAATGGGAAAGAATATTCACCCAATACCGTCTGATAAGGGGGTTAATATCCAGGATATATCAGGCACTGGTAGAACTTTACAAGAAAGCAAAACAACCCCATCAAAAAATGGGGAGAAGAGATAAACAGAAACTTCAGCAAGGAAGAAATTTGAGATAGGGCCAAAAAAATATATAAATGCTCATCATCACTAATCATCAGAGAGATGCAAATCAAAACAACAATGAGATACCACTTTACACCACAGAGACTGGCACATATTCAAAAGAACAAGAACAACAAGTGCTGGCGTGGGTGTGGGGAGAAAATGGGACACTCATCCATTGTTGGTGGGACTGCATTTATCTGCATAACATAATATGTAAGTACATATTATGATACCAATATCCAAGATCCAAGTGAAACATATATCAGGAGGTCTGTCAAAGGTGGAAATTATCACAAGCGTGTGGGATTCAGAGGCTAGGTAAGACAGAAATGGAACAGTGTGCTAACAATTGTTTGAGGGTACTAATGCCAACCTAGAACTGAGCATTAAATAGAGGCAAAAGATACACCTGAGCAGCCCTTTAATGTATGTTCTGTAATCCATAGTCTGGAGGGGAAGGAAAAGAGAAAGAGAGAAATGGAAAGAAAATCAAGAACCTGCCATGGAGCAGGGCTGGGGGGAGGAGGAGGGAACCAGGGACGTTAGTGGTGGGAGATGGGCACTGAGGCGGGATGGGTGCTGCAACACTGTTTGACCAAACAAATATGAACTTTTTAATTGTATATCTTTGTAATTTAAAAATAAAAAAATTTAAAAAATAAATAAATAAATAAATAAGAAAAAAAAAAAAAAAGAAAATAAAGTGAAATTTCATCCTATCCAAGATAGCTGTTAACAGTCTCCATTTCAGAAATACACATCCCAAAAAAGCCCATGCATTGTGTTTTCTAATTTTTTTAACCTTTGTAACTCTATGTTACACTAGAAATAAGTTTGCATTTTTGAATATTTTCAAATATGATGTATTTTTAAAAAATAAAAATAACCTCACATCCCAATATTAGTAGCTGTAAACCTAAGAACACTGAAAATTAGAATATATTTTTCTGTACATTGCTGCTATAAAATTTACCATCAGAACTTAAAAAATAGTGCTGATGATGCACAAACTAAAATAAAATCATTTTTAGGGGGAAGGAAATAATGTAGTTCTCTGCAATGGGCAGGCACAGTCCCTAAGCATAGCCTTGAATCTATGAAGTACTGAATGCTGGCAGCAGGAGCATGAATAAATTCAATAGAAGTGTATGTATTCTCTTTCCTTATGCTGCACAATATAGTTTATACTATTTTGTTAATCACACAATACTCAATCTGTTTGTCAGTTATTAAGACCAAATAAATTAAAATATATATTTGGATTATCAAGGTGCCTACAACTGAGGCACAACAAGTTTCCGAAGATAAGCTAACCAGAAACATATTTTTCGAGTGTTTTACACTTCACATTTGTATGGAAGCCAATAAACTATACATTTAAATTCAATAAATAAAAGTATTTTTAAACTAAAAGAAACAAAATCAGATATATTAAAGGTTAAAATAAGGCATGTTCATTAAATTCAATTTTTCAAGCTATCATTTGGTAAAAATAAATAAGTGTAGTTAGTAAAATTCATGCAGAATAAAAATTCTAGCATGAGAAGATAAAAAGGAAAATCACAATAAGAAATAAAATTCAATCAAATCAAGGAAGAATTCTCATGTACTCTTCAGTGACTTAAAGAGTAGTAATAATATACTATTTTCCCTCAGCAAAACAATATAAACAATTTAGGTACCTAGATGTGACCTGTACCCGTAGTCCTCCCATTGTTCATCAATTTGCTCGAGTGGGGAGCCAGTAGCGTCTCCATTTGTTGGGAATGAGGTCGATTCTGGCTACCGTTTTGTACCTTTTTTACACCATGGGTAGCAGCTTGCCAGGCTCTGCCATGGCTCGAGTTCATCCAGGGGACAGTCGTTTTCTCTGTCGAGACCATCACCATCTAGGGTCCATGGGGCAGAGTCCTGGGTATGAACAAGCCTATTTTCCTGTCTGCCACCTGCTGATACAGCCAGGCACCACAGGTATATCTGCAACACCTCGAGAGGCAGGATATACCAGAGATGGCACATTGAAAGCAACTTTCAATTATTCATCCCACTCATCCATGTGTCTGTAAGTCTGTCCATTTATAATAATCCAAACTTTCATTATCTCAGATTAATTGTAAGGTGAAACATAATTTTTATTCCAATAACAATGTTATTATCTACCCATGCGAATATTATTAGCCCTGGTTATCACAATAGTGCAAATAAAGCCTTTCCCGACCGTTATTCCAAATAATCCCACACTCAACCACATTATCATCCCTTTATTAAAATTTTGGGATCTCAAGCTATTACCATCCTTTAATACAGAATTCTTTTAATGGGATTAATCTCCGGCATCCTTAAATAACTCAGCTATTTTATCCATGTAACAGTGATTGTTTCCACTGGGAATGCATCTAATCTGATGCTTTGTTTCATTTTACTCCATAGTGATTTCTTTTACTCATTTAATTTGGTTTTCTTTGTTTCTGTTTTTTGGAGCAATACACCAGTAATATTTTGAGGATTATTACTGACTTGACACACAAGAGTACTCCCTGCTGGTGCTCAGGCAGCCATGGGAGGAATGTTATATATTGATCAGGTTAGCTGCATGCAGGTAGCTCCTCTCCTGTACTCTCTCTCTCTCCTGGTCCCCATTGTATTTATTTATTTTTTCTTTCTTTCCCCCTTTTCTTTCCCTTTGTCATTTTTTCTTGAAAACATGACTACTCTGGTTGTTGCTTATTAATGTTTAAGATATATAAAGTTACTGCACCAAAACACTATAGTCAAAGTGCCAAAGGCCGCTCCATATATGAATTTCAAAGTATATTTGCAATTTGTTTAAACCTACTCCTTTCTCCATCCTCAACTTCCTCCCTACATTGCTTAGCAACCTCAGTTCCACGGTGAAATCCCAAAGGAAATTTCTGTAGTCATTATTTCTCTAGAATACCAGGATTCTTACATACTTGGTTGTAGTGCTTACATACTTTTGGTTGTGTGCTTTCTGGAGGAGTTCACTCTCAAACTATGTTAGTTACACACTTATTTCTTCTGTTTATGCCCACTTGTTTGATGTATCTGCATAGAATAACATCTACATTGTTCTGTTACAGGATTACTTTGTGTCTGGCTGATCCAGTTCAATCTCTGGCACCACAAATTATTTCGCGCCCGGCTCTCTGCTCAGGGATCACCCCCGGCAGGCTCAGGGAAATTATACATGGTTCAGAGAGATCAAACTGAATTAGTCATAAATAAAGCAAGCAATTACCCACTGTACTATTTCTCCAGCTCTGATTTATTTTATCCTTAATCTGAATATTGGGGTACAAATGTGTTGTTATTACAACTATGTATCCAAAACCAAAGATTTTTGGCTTGTGGAATACTGCTTTTTCTATAATGTCAAATCTACCCAACTTCTCTGCAAAGGTAAACTCTTGCATGCAATATCATTAGAAAGAATTTTTTTTTTAAAAGGAATCAAACAAGTTGTACAAAGAGATAGAGGATGTCATTTTGTGAGGCTAATATTTTCTGAGGTAGCCCAGTTCAACCTTTTTATTTATTCCAGAGCGTAGAATTCCATTATAACCTCTGGAAGACATACTTATCTAACTTTTATATGTCAAGGAATAGGAGGAAAGATTTATTAACAAATTTGAGTGTACGTCATACCCAACATAATTCAAAGCTTATATATGAGGCTTCATGCTGCTCCAAACAAGATGAAGAGATTTGCTAGTTATGAATCACTATAAAGTTTTACATGTGGAACCCATCATTTTGCAAAATATCTTATAGGATTTTAGCGTCATTAATAATGAGAAGGTAATATTTATCAGAATAGTAGTAACTTAAAAAAACTACACAGGATTGAATCATGGATAGAATTATTAATTAAATCTATACTTATGTTATAAAATTAAGCCTAAAACAAGAATTAGCATTCCCTGTACTTCCTTTGGCCTTTAATATATTGGTCTTTTAAAGGAATGCACCATGTGGGGCCAGGCGATAGCCCAGTGGGTGAAGTGTTTGCCTTGCACGTATTGGCAGCCCGTAATACCAGCTTCGGGTTTATCCCGGCATCCCATATAATTACTCAGTGCGCACCTGAGGAGTAATTCCTGAGTGCAGAGCCAGGAGAAGGCACTCAGAGCATTGCTGCGACCCAAAAAGCAAGAAATAAATAAGTAAATAAATAAAAATAAAGATGCACTGTGTTTCAAAATGAGACTTAATCTAAAATTGCTTTGGTAGTGAATTCTTTATTCAAGCAATAATGTGGATTCAATATCATCATTAAACTTAATATCCCTTTCTTCTCTTTTGTTATTTGTATATGGGAAAGCCACTGACTTTTGATTGTTGATTTTGTATCCCACTTACTCTACTATAGCCATATTGTTTTTAGGAGTTTGGGGTAGAGAGTTTAGGGTTCTCTAGGTATAGTAACATGCTCATCTGCAAATAATGATAGCTTGACTTCTTCCTTGCCTATCTGGATGCCCTTGATGTCGCTTTTCTTCTCTGATTGCTTTATGGCAGAAGTAACAACAAATGCATATTTCAAATTGGTGCTTAAAGAGCACAAAAAGCATATAAAAGATTCTTCTGAGACATTTTCAAAATGCTTTAGGATGTCAAATGGGGCACAGTCAGATGGGATGGAAAGACTTCCACACAAGGAGTGAGATGAATGAAAAAGGAAACTAGAGGAAATAAAGCCAAAAATTCATTTCCTGCAAAATTTTTCCAAGATCTTCCCATTCTTTTATATATCATGAGGGAAGAATAGATTCTGTCTTTAACTGCAGCAAAGTAAGAGAAATAGTATTCATCTAAGTTTACACTGAACAAAAAGATACGGACCTTGAGGGGACTAAAAGTATTTGCTGTCTGGCCCTTAAATAAAAGTCAATGACAGCTGATTTAAGCATAATCTCTCCTTAAAACATACCTCAAAATCTTAGTATATTTGGAACAAAATAATATAAGGCTTGTTTCTGTAAGGATACCATGCCTGAAAACAAAGAACATTTCCCAAAACAAAAGTTAGAAACTCAACCTGAAAATTTAAACTGTCAACCTAAATTTCAGCATGATTACTTAGCTTTTAGAGCTATATTATTATCCACAAAGCTTTTATAAATTTCCCAGTTGTACTTAAATACAATACATATTTTCTTTCCAGGAATACAATAATGCCTATATGTAACTTAAGCTTCATTAAATAGAAAGTACTGCAATTATATATAAGATGATCACTTATCACTTATCACTTGTCTTCCAGTTCATGGATTTGCTCGAGAGCAGGTACCAATGAACATCTCCATTTGTTGAGAATGAGGTCCATTATTGTTATTGTTTTTTGTGTATGTAATACACACACAGGCCAACCAACCCAGGCTCTCCGTGGCTCTGGGTTCATCCCAGGGGACCCAGTCTTTTCTATGTGAACCATCAATGATCTGGGGGGTCCATGGGGGAGAGCCCTGGGTGTAGACAAGGGCTGTCTCTGTCTTCCACCTTCTGATACAGCGGGTACTGCATCCACACCTGCAGCACACCTCAAGGGGCAGGATTTAAGATGAGTACTGAAATAAAAATTTGGGTCTCCCAGAGAGAGGGAGCCGGAAGGAAACTATGGGAATATCACGCCTCTCCCACTCAAGTGAGAGAAGGAATCGGAGTTCTGACCTCCTTCGCTATTCCAGGAGAATCAGGAATGCTGTCTCCGTTTGCCAAAACATCGAAAGTCAGAATGAAGCTGGACATGTGTGCGATTTGTTTAGAACTGCTGGACTAGAGCCAGTACTGACTGGATCCGCCGGAATGTCAAAAGATCACATGGCGCCCACCTACAAGATGAAAGTCAGACTTCCTTGTCAAGACCCTGAAGGAAAGGTTTGAGGCTCTTCATATTCCTGAATCAACCAGGTGCCATTGTTTCTACATTGGCACGTGATAGGGTCCACTGGAAATGTTACTAGCGCCGGCTTACGAGCAAATCGATGAATAACTTGGGATTCCAAGTGATCAGTGACTGAAATAAAACACTAGGTTTGACCTCAAAGAACTGGTTGAAAATATTAGTTTGAATGAACCAAGGCTGGAATCTGGACTGAAGAAGAATGTGGCTGGATAATGAGGTATGTCTCCTAACAACTAATTTATGCTAAAAGAGATAAAAAGAAAAAGAGGCAGGTTTGGAGTGCAATCTGGGTGGCTCGATGTGTCATAAAGCAACGAGCTCTAAGAGAGATAGGCATGATATTGTAAATGAAGATTTATAATAAAGAAGGCATTCCATTTCTGAGGTGAATGAAAATTTGAATTCAGTTTGAAGCTTAAGTAATATGTTCCGGCAACATCAGTTTCCTCCTGCTTCTCTGTTATATTGTTTATGATTTCAGGTGTTATGGTTTTAAGCTCTAACTATGATTTATAATAATGATAAGTAAGTACATTGCTCTTGCATGTCCAAGATTAAAGTCTAACGTGCCCAGTGTTGCAGGACACTGCCTAAAAGAAAGAGCCTAGGCCTCTGCATCTGCCTGGTTACTCCTGCAGAGTCACTTCATAGAATAGGGGGAGTACTCTGAATGGGGCAGTCTTATCTGGCCATGTATTCTGTACTGACTGGTATAAATATTCTCATACTACCACAATAATCGTGGGACTAGCTGGAATCTTACCAGCATATTTGCCTGGCCACGTTGGATCTCTAGGTAGACCAGAGAGAGAAATACTGTTTACCTCAAGCAAGCAAGCATGGCTCCTGATAACTCAAAGACAACTAAAATACAAAACTACCGTGAAGTAGGCGAGACTCTTGTGAAGGCGGAGAAATATTTAACTGGCATGTTGAGTCTTTGGTACAGGGCATGTTATCAGAAACCCCTTCTCTACCCTATAAAGGCAATTCCAGGTGAATCTTGGCTCAAAACATTAGGTGAGGTGCTGGGAGAAATTACAAGGGAGCATTTGATCCTTCCAGCCAGGGGAGTTACATTTGTAGCTTATAGCTTCTCCCAGCTCTGCTAGGAGGCTTTTAATTAGCTCTAAGGTCCTTGTGAAGAGCCCGAAGATGGTCTCCTGAAGTTTTTTTATATAAAGCTATTTTCCCTGTTTCATCTCTAAGATGGCCAGCCCAGAATGGGCTGGGCTGAAGACTGGGGGGATTCCTACCTATAAAATAAGCTGTAAGAAGAAAGAATCTCTCTCTTTTTTTTTTTTCGCCCTTTGCCATTTTACGGCTTTCCTTGGTGTTTTGCTTCTCCGTCCTCTCCATTCTCTGTTGGGGGCCTCTTGTGTGGTGAAAGCGAACCATCTTGGCCTACCACACTGTGGCTGGGGCTAGCTGGGAATAAGAGTCGGGTTTACCCCTGCTCTTAGTTGTAAACAGCACGTGTGATAATAAGAAGCCAGCACTTTTAAAACTGCATCAGATTCCTGAGTCTTCATCCATTCCCGCCGGCTTCAGTGGTGAGAAGGGGACTGGCTTCCTGACAGTGTCGGGGACCCTGGCGGTGCTAACGACAACTTAGAATAATTCTGTGTAAACAGGTTTCCAGTTTTTTTTTATCAAAGGTTTTATCAAAGATTGTGAAAGGAGTCTTTACCTATATATGTAGTAGAGATAAAAAACGCCACAAAACTTTACAATTTGATCACCATATTTTCTAAAATCCAGATCATTTTTCACTGAACCTTTCTAGACTTTAATTCCAAGGAAATAAATGGATTATTTATGTGTACCTAACAAGAAAACATAGATCATCGACACCCACCCTGCAGCAGTTTTTTTTTTTTTTTTTTTTCAATCCAGTAGGTATGCTGATCCAGAACTTACAGACATGGGGCAGAGC
>JAJIBD010030317.1:0-31363 GCA_021461705.1 Cryptotis parvus
ATATACTGGTAAGATCTATCTAGTTCTACGATGATTGTGGTAGCATAAGATAAAATAATTATTCCAGCTACATAGCATACATGGTAAGATATAAATCACTGTTTTCTGCCCCTTATCTACAAAGTTGTCTGTAGGAGGTAACTCCAGGCAAGATGAAGAGACTCTGGGCAACAGTGTCATACAACAATACTATGTAATAAAGATGGGGGTTAAAGAAACAGTACAGTGGGTAGGGTGCTTGTCTTGCATGTGGACTACTCAGTTCAATCTGGAGAAGCCCATTTTGTTCCCAGGCACTAGAAGTAATTTTAAGTGAAGAACCAGGAGTACCTGAGAATCACCAGGTATAGCCCTGAAAGTTATACATATATATAATATTTATATTAACATAGTCAGGTAAATATACTGGTAAGATCTATCTAGTTCTACGATGATTGTGGTAGCATAAGATAAAATAATTATTCCAGCTACATAGCATACATGGTAAGATATAAATCACTGTTTTCTGCCCCTTATCTACAAAGTTGTCTGTAGGAGGTAACTCCAGGCAAGATGAAGAGGCTCTGGGCAACAGTGTCATACAACAATACTATGTAATAAAGATGGGGTTAAAGAAACAGTACAGTGGGTAGGGTGCTTGCCTTGCATGTGGACTACCCAGTTCAATCTGGAGAAGCCCATTTAGTTCCCAGGCACTAGAAGTAATTTTAAGTGAAGAACCAGGAGTACCTGAGAATCACCAGGTATAGCCCTGAAAGTTATACATATATATAATATTTATATTAATATGTCAATATATTAATATATGGAAAATGAGCAGTGTTACAGTTGGTACATTTCTAGGTACAAATGAAGTCACAATATATAGTTTTTATCGTATTGGAAAAAATACCCTACATTTTCAGAATCATGATAACCAGATAAAAAATAGCTTTGATAAAGCTTTGTCTAACTATGAAAGTATGATGATGTCATTCTTAAAATTACCATGAGTTACTTTTACTTTTATTAGATTAATAGCGTAGGGAAAATATGAAAGGTGTATTTAATGTCTAAAAATTCAGAAATTAATCTTGAAAAGAAATTCAAACTGTGACAGTACAATGCTTTTGGTCGGATTTAAAAGAAATAAGAAGTGCATGAGCTGCACAGTTTTCCCAGTACCACTTGTTGAAGAGGATTTCCTTGCAACATTTCTTTTTGCTCTTTAATCAAAGACTAAATGATCATGTATGTTAGGGTAGGTGTCAGGATACTCAACTCTATCACATAGGTCCAAAGGTCGTTATTATTCCATGCTGTTTTTATACCATGCTGTTATAATTACTACTGCTTTGTGGTAAAGTTTGAAGTTGGGAAAGGTGATGCTTCCCTGTGGTGAAACGCTGGGGCACCCCACACAAAATCCGGGAGCAGGGTCAGGTATCCCCTTCTGCCCCAGGGGATCAGTGGCTGCAGACTGAGAAAGATGTGAGAATCCAGAGAAGTTTCAAAATGCTTTACTTAGCACAGGTTCTGGCATACAAATCAGCAATAGGAAAAACCCCGGATTTAGGGTGCCCGGCTGGGCATGGCCACATGTAGACCAAGATGGCTGGCACCAGGTGTTACATCCCTGCAGAGAGGAAGAGGCAAGAAGGGGAGGGCCAGAAGAAAAGAAAAAAAGGAAGAGAGAGTGAGAAAGGAAGCAGGCTAGTTTTTATATCCCTGCAACACAGACCTCCCACTCCAATGGAAAGCCATCAAGGTCAAATCCCTGAGGTAATTTCTCCCAGGACCTGACCTAGGCAGGCCCCCTTTGAGATATTAATGTCACCGAGCCAATATCTGTCTTGGAAGTACTCCTGAAAGGCAGAGTAGAGGAGGAACTTCTGAAATGAACTGTATCTCAGAATAAAAGGCATGCAACTGTATCAAAGCACATTCTATGCCCAGTTATATATTTCTCCAAGTCTTCACAAGAGTCTCATCTTTACTTCATGGTTGTTCTGTTTATCAGTCTTTTGAGTTGTCAGAGAGCCATGCTTGCTTGCTTGGAGGCAAACAGCATTTCTCTCTGGTCTAATTACTTAGAGATTTATCATGGCTAGGCAAATATACTGGTAAGATCTAGCTAGTCTCATGATGATTGTGGCAGCATGAAAGAAAATTTATACTGGCCAGTATAGAATATATGATCAGATAAACTGTCACATTCAAACTGCTCTCCTCCTATCTACAAAGTGGCCTGCAGGAGGCAAATCCAGGCCCAAGGATTGCTTTAGCGATCTGTGGGGGTTATTTTTCCATAAAAAATTTCAGGAAAGGGCCAGAGCGATAGCCCAGCAGGTAGGGTGTTTGCCTTGCACGCAGCCGGCCTGTGCCAGCCCGGGTTCGATCCCGGCATCCCATGTGGTCCCGCGAGCACCGCCAGGAGTGATTCCTGAGTGCAGAGCCAGGAGAAACCCTTGAGCATTGCAGGGTGTGACCCAAAAAAAGCAAAAATAAAAAAAAAATTTCAGGAAAGTTTGGTCAATTTCTTTGAAGAATGTTATGGGTATTCTTATAGGGACCACACTGAATCTGTATAAAGCTCTAGGGAGTATTATCATTTTGACAATGTTGATTCTCCCAATCCATGAGCAGGGAATGTGTTTCCATTTCCTTGTGTCCTCTTTTATTTCTTGAAGCACGGTATTATAGTTTTCTTTGTACAGGTCCTTTACACTCTTCATTGAGCTGATTCCTAGGCATTTGATTTTCTGTGGCACAATTGTGAATAGGATCATTTTCTTAATAACCCTTTCTTATCTTTCATTACTTGTATATAGGAAAACCACTGACATTTTGGTATTGATTTTGTACCCTGCCACTCTACTATTGGTATCTATTGTTTCTAGGATCTTTTAGGTGAGAGTGTAGGGTTCTCTAGGTACTATGTCATCTGCAATAGTGATAGCTTGACTTCTTCCTTGCCTATCTGGATGCACTTATTGTCCTTTACTTCCCTGACTTCTATGAAAAGTACTTCCAGAACTCTATGAATATAAATTGTGACAGTTGGAAACCTTGTCTTTCTCCAATCTTAGGGGAACACTTTCAGTATTTCTCCATTGAGAATGATGCTTGCTCTGGGCTTTTGGTAAATGGCTTTGACTATATTGATGAAGGTTCCTTCTTTCCATTTTATAGAGGGTTTTTTTATCATGAACATTGTTGGACCTTGTCATATGCTTTGGACATCTGTCTGTCACCATGCACAAAAATCAGATCAAAATGGATTAAAGATCTGAACATCAGGCCTGAATCCATGAAGTATGTTGAAGAAAATATAGGAAAACCCTCCATGACACTGAAGTTAAAGGCATCTTGAAAGATGAAACATCACTAACAAAGCAACTAGAAGCATAGATAAACACATGGGACTACATGAAACTTAAAAGTTTCTTGTCCTCAAAAGAAACAGTGACCAAAATACAAACACGGTCCACAGAATTGGAAAGAATATTCACCCATCCCATCTTATAAGGGGTTAATAGCCAGGATATATCAGGTATTGATAGAACTTTACAAGAAAACAACCAATCCCATAAAAAATGGGGAGAAGAAATGAACAGAAACTTCGACAAGTAGGAAATTTGAATGGCCAAAAAGACACATGAAAAAATGCTCATCATTATCATTAGAGAGATGCAAATCAAAACAACAATGAGATATCATCTCACACCACAGAAACTGGCACATATCCAAAAGGGCAAAAACAAATGCTGGCTTGGATGCTGGGAGAAAGGGACTCTCATTCATTGTTGGTGGGAATGTCGACTGGTAACAGCCTTTTTGGAAAAAAATATGGTCATTCCTCCTAAAGACTAGAAATTGAGTTCTCATTTGAACCAGCCATACCACTCCTGTGAATATACCTTGGGATGCCAAAAACACACAGCAGAAACACCAGTGAACTTTGATGTTCATAGCAGCACTATTCACAATAGCCAGAATCTGGAAATAACCAGAGTGCCCAAGAAGAGTTGACTGGATAAAGTAACTTTGGTACATCTACATAATGGATACTACATAGCTGTTAGGAAAAGTGAAGTTATGAAAATTGCCTATAAATGGATGGTCATGAGAGGATCATGCTGAGTGAAATTAGCCAGAGGGAAAAGGACAGATATATAATGACTGCATTTATTAGTGGGACATAAAAACATAGCATGATACCAATATCAAAGGCCAGACAAAACATGGATCAGGAGGTCTTGTTAGTGGGTAGAATCTACTGCAAATGTATAGGAGTCAGAGGTTAGACAATACAGAGAAAGTAACAGTGTAGTTATAATTATTGTAAATGATAATATCAGAGTAGAACTGAGCATTGAAAGTAGGCAAAAGTATATACATCATAACCTCTAACTGCATGTATTGCAAGCCACAGTGTATAAAAGAAGGAAGAGAGTGAGAGAGAAAGAGAGAGAGAGAAAGAGAGAGAAATGAAATTTGCCTTCCATAGAGTAAGGGAAATCATGGGACATTGGTGGAGGGAAATGGGTGCTGAAACACTGTATGACTGAAACCCAAATATAAACACTTTTGTAACTGTAAAAATTAATCAATCAATCAATTAATTAAAAAATGAGGAGGATTTCAATATTGTGACAAAACTTTCCAGTGAATAATAGTAGAGGAAATATCTGCAAATTCAAACTGGTAGTCTTGAGATTTCTTAAATTAACACAAATTTGTAGGGAGAGAGTAATCTTATTAAAATATAAACCTGAAGGAATGTCACATTTCCAAGATACAGCAGAGAAGTGAAGTGTGTGTTGTGTGTGTGTATCAGGATGCTCATAAAAGCAAATTAGCAGAGGGAAATGGCAGAGAGAGAATTTGAAAATTAATTTTAAATGTGATCCTAAAAGAAGGAAATGTCTTTAGTCTATATTGCTGAAGAAAAAGTAGTAAATGCCAAAAAATTCATATATTATTTAATGGAAATAGTATGATTTGTCCTGCATGACATAGAACCCTGACTTTCATTGTCTTGGTGACCTACTGCGGGAACATTAAAGTAGACAACAATCACTGATCATTTCCAAAAATAACAGCGTATGCAATGAATGGTCATTTCTTGATAAGTATGAGATATGACATACAGAGAAATATAGTGAGATTTAAATCTGGGTTTTGAAAAAATTTTCTCAATATTTTCTCAATATCAGTAGGAAGACTTCATATCAGTTATCTATTACAATGATGCTGCGCATTATTTTTATTACTTTTACCACCAATTGCAAAAAAATATTTTAACTAACCCAATTGTTTTGCTAAGTTCAGCTGATCGATGCTATAGTCAACCAATTTTAGTGGCACATGGTTGAATGTTAGATGTAATTTGGCTGGCCTTTTCTAAGAGGATCATTAATTGCCTAAATTGAGTAACTCTGTTCTGCTGCAATAGATTCTATCAGAAGAATCATGATTCTAGAAGAAATCACTCATGTTTTATATTTCATTTGGCTTACTAAGGAATATGAATATGACATGTCAGAGGACCAATATGAATATATGACATATATTCATAAGCATGCTCTACTTGTGCCATCCTGTGAACATGGGATTACCCAAGTCCATATATTAATTTGGGTTTAACATAAGGGTGGAAGTCACAGATATATTATATGACAATGGATATCATTGTATCACTTGTATCACTTGTCTTCTCATTATTCATCTATTTGCTCGAGTGGGTGCCAGTAATGTCTCCATTCGTTAGGAATGAGGTCCATTATTGTTACTGTTTTTGGCAAATTGAATGTACCGTGGAGAGCTAGCCAGGTTCTGCCATGGCTCTGGGTTCATCCCAGGGGACCCAGGCTTTTTCAATGTCAGACCATCAACCATCCAAGGCCCATGGGGTAGAGCCTTGGGTGTAGACAAACCTGCCTCCTGTCTGCCACCTGCCAATGCAGCTGTGCATGACAGCAACACCTGCAACACCTTGAGGGACAGGAGACAATGGATATGCATAAAAAAGCAGTAAAATTGGCACCATAATATGCAATCTATCAATATCTAAAATTTAAATATAATAAATAGAGCTAGTTTACAAAAGATCACTTGTATCACTTGTCTTCCTGTTGTTCATTGGTTTCCTTGAGTGGCACCAGTAATGTCTCCATTTGTCCCTGTCGTGTGCTAGAGTAGCCCAACGGCATCTGCTCACTCCAGTAACATGAAGAGCATCAAACCATTCATTCAGGTCATTAGAATGAGGTCTATTATTGTTACTGTTTTTGGCATATCAAGTAGGACACGGGTAGTTTTCCAAGCTCTGTCTTGCAAGCAGATACTCTCAATAGTAGGTTGGCTTTAAGTTCTTACATACTTTCATGGCCAATGGCCCGGGAGCAGTTTGTGGGTGAGTTCACTAGGCCTATTGGACGGGACAGAGGTGGGAGAAAGGGACCCCAGTTCCATCTCCATGGAAGCCCGGTGACTTTAGTCACCGAAACCCACATACTTGAGTTTGAAATTACAAAATATATCAATGCATTTTCAATTTTGTTTGTCTGGATGCCATAATCACTAGTGCTCATGACTTATTCCTGGCTCTGCACTCAGGAACACTCTTATTAGGGCTCCAGTGATCATCTGGGAGGCTGGGAATTTAATCTGGGTGAGTCACGTGCAATGCAAAACTCCTACATGTAGTTCTATCTATTGAACCCCAACATTTCAAGCTTTTTAATGGTTTTTTGGAATTTAGGGAACACACCCAGCAATGTTCAGAGATTTGTGCTTGGTAATTGCTCCTAGATATGCTCAGGGCCAATATGTGATTCAAGATAGCAAACTGGAATTGGTCACATAAAGGCCTTAACATTTATACTATGGTTATATGCTGGGCCTTATGCTTTATCTCTTGTCCCATTTGTTTCTGCAAAGAAAAATAAGTGTTAAATGTAAAAAACAAGAATTATCTAAATTTAATTGTTCATATTATACTATTTTGTTTTATACTAACACTTATTTTCTGACAAGTAGCATATGTATTTATACATTGTATAGATTTAAAAACCATCTAGAACAGATAAATTTAAAATAGGAGCAAAAACCTATTCCAATAAAGCAAAATTTATTTTGAAAATGTTTTCTCAGAAACAGACATTCTCAGAAACACAGTTGGATCACTCCACAAATCACTATGCGTAGTTATTTGCTTCCAAAGAAATTTAGGGTGAATGACTAAAAAAAAACCTTATAAGACTCATAGATATAGCACAGTGGGGAAGTTCTATTCCCTTCATGTGACTGACTGTAGGTCTATACCCAGCACCACATACATGGTTCTCTGAGTACCGCCACACATGGTGCCTAAGTAAATGACCCAGAAGCAAACCCTGAACAATAACATTTATAGCCCAAAAGTAACAAACAAAATGTTTGAATACTAGGAGCTAATTTACAACTGATATAAACTTATATGTGTTTTCTTAAGTAAATTTATTTAGAGTTCTAAAGTATCACTGTATCACTGTCTTCCCGTTCATCTTCGATTTGCTCTAGCGGGCACCAGTAACATCTCCATATAACCTGTCTCATGCAAGTAGAGCCCAAGGGAACCTGCTTGTTCCAGGAACATAAGGAGCCTCAAACCATTCCATCAGGTCATGGGAATTAGGTCTATAATTGTTACTGGTATCTGGCATAACAAATACGGCACGGGTAGCTTGCCAGGCTTTGCCATGCAGGTAGCATACTCTTGTATTCGTCTCAAATCCAGCATTTATTGATGAACTGCACAGGCCGCTATGCGGCCGCATGAGCCGGGCTGTGATAGGCTGGTCTGCTGGGTGGAGTTTTGATGAGGAGGAGTTGGGGGGGGTCGTCTGGCTTGTTGTGAGGCTCTGCTGGGGTGGCGGGCCAGGGCTAGAACCTGCCATCCCTCCCGGGCACCTCATGAGTGACTGGGCACAGTGAGAGCCAGTTGCAGCTCTGTCCCATGTCTGTCTCTGGATCAGCATACCTGGGCCGGATTAAAAAAAAGACTGCAGCAAGGTGGTTCTCAATGAGCCGTGGGTGATAGGCTGGTCTGCTGGGTGGAGTTCTGACGAGGAGGAAGTCCGGATGTGGAAAATGGAGGTCCTCATGGAGTGGGGGTTGTTCTGGCTTGTTGTGAGGCTCTGCTGGGGTGGCGGGCCAGGGATAGAAACTGCCATCCTTCGGGGCACCTCATGAGTGGCTGGGCATGGTGAGAGCCAGTAGAAGCTCTGTCCCATGTCTGTCTCTAGAGATCTAAAGTATATAAATAAAATAATAAAAGTCCTGGAAGTCAAGTAACATTGTAATGCTGCTAGTTTACAGTTTAAATTATCGACTGAAGGAATATTTTTTGTGTAGAACACACTGTCATTAGATGGGACTTTGTAAGGACGGTCTAACTATTTGAAAGTTTTAACTTGAGACAGATAGTTAAGTCATATATCTTGCATGTCACTAATCATCGTTTAGTCCCTGGCATCATATATGGTCCCCTGAGAGTACTACCATGCGTAATACCTGAGCACAGATACTGGAGAAAGTCCTAAACAAAAACCAATGACCAAAAAAAATGCTATAAATCCAAAAATGATTATATTTTAAGATAATTATTTTTCAAACCAGACGATATCGGGCATATTCAGGGTGGGATGGCCGTAGACCATACCACCCTTCTTTGTCAAGACCCTGAAGGAACAGTTTGAGGCTCATCATATTCCTGAAGCAACCAGATGCCACTGGGCTACATTAGCACATGATAGGGTCCTATTGAAATGTTACTGGTGCCCGATCGAGCAAACCTATGAATAACGGGATTCAAGTGATTCAAGTGACCAGCAGTTTGGAGCACCAGGAAGACCAGTATTGCTGTTCCAGGTGAAGGATGGGAGGGCGCCTAAAAAAAGACGATTTTCCAGTTCAGTCCCAAAGGCAGTTCCGAGGAATTCTTTCTTCCTCAGGAGATCTTTGTAGTCAATTCAGGCTTTTCATACCTGATTGACATGGGGCAGAGCTGCTACTGGCTCTCCTTGTGCCCAGCCGCTCATCCCAGGAGGGATGGCAGGTTATAGCCCTGGCCTGTCACCCCAGCAGAGCCTTACAACAAGCCAGACGACTCCCCCACACACACACTCCATGAGGGCCTATATTTTCCACACCCGGACTTCCCCCTCGTCAGAACTCCACCCAGCAGACCAGCCTATCACAGCCTGGCTCAGCGAGCCACACGGTTCATCAATAAATGCTGGATTTTGAGATGACTACAAGAGTATGCTACCTGCATGGCAGAGCCTGGCAAACTACTCATGTCGTATTTTATATGCCAGATACCAGTAACAATTATAGACCTTATTCCCATGACCTGATGGAATGTTGAGACTCTTTATGTTCCTGGAGCAAGCAGGTGCCCTTGGGCTCTACTTGCATGAGACAGGACATATGGAGATGTTACTGGTGCCTGCTCGAGCAAATCGACGATGAACGGGAAGACAGTGATACAGTGATTTTTCAAACCAATATAGTACATTTCCTATATAATATATAGTATATGTATAGATACACACATAAATTATCTGCATATATGTAGTATATTGACTAATATTTAGACTTCACATGATAATTTCTTTTTAAAAATTTTTATTGGATCACAGTGTGATATAAAATTACAAAAATGTTATAATTGGGTTCCTGTCACACAGTGTTCCATCACCCATCCCTCCTCCAGTGCACATTTCCAAACACAATGTGCCCCATTTCCCTCCCACCCAAACCTACCTCTGTGGCAGACACTGTCTCTCTGCCTGTTTCTGTCTCTCTCTCTCTCTCTCTCTCTCTCTCTCTCTCTCTCCTCTCTCCTTTCATGCATTCTGGTCTGCAATACAGACACTTCTGTCTCAAAAGAAATAAAAACTGTTTTGAAGTTAATTAGGCGGACTATCAGAGTTTTTATAATGTTTACACAGTATCTTATAGGATGACCTTATGCAATATAAGCTGTATAAATGAAGTATCTTTGAAATATGTGCTAGCAAAACTGCATAGTCATATAATAAACTTAATCTATGCATAACTTAATACAAATGAATTAAATATCTTGACATTGTGGATTGACCATAATCCACAAAATACAGAGAAAAAGTAGATGGTATCTCCAAGATATGGAATTCTGAGAACCCTCACATTGCTGTTCTAATGGCAATGCTAACAAAAACAAATAAATGAAAGTACATCAGACTGACCAATTTTTTTCATTGTAAAAAGAAATTGGTTAAAAATTATCCTGTATGCTGTTGAATGGGAGAAAATATTTGTATACCATTCATCTGATCTATTTAATTTACAACCTAATAACATTGAGATGTAAAAAATAAAAATAAACTTCCTACATTGTGTGTGAGTGTATAGTTTCATTAGTTATAAAAAAGGAAAAGAACTTATACTGATTAACTTACAGATGGACCTTTAAAAATGAAATTTCTGCCTGGGTTGGGCTCCTTTTGTTGGTCTTTCTCTAATGTCTTCAGCTGTGTAGTCAGGTTATTTATGTGGGCCCTTTCTTGTTTCCTGATGAATGCTTGCAGAGCTATAAACTTCCCTCTTAACACGGCTTTTGCCATGTCCCACAAGTTCTTATAGTTGGTGTCTTCATTTTCATTTGTTTCCAGAAACCTTTGGATTTCCTGTTTGATTTCTTCTATGATCCATTTGTTATTCAGGAGTGAGCTGTTCAGTTTCCAGGTGTTTGGTTTGACTCCCTGTTTCTGTGTATGGTTAACTTCCATTTTCAGTGCATCATGGTCTGAAAAGATAGCTGACACAATTTCTATCTTTTCATATTATTGAGGTATGCTTTGTGGCTCAGCATGTGGTCTATCTTGGAGAATGTTCCATGTGCACTAGAGAAAAATGTGTATTCAGCTTTTTTTGGCATGAAAAGCCCTGTATATATCTACTAGCACTCTTTCTTCCATTTCTTCCTTACCCAACTTCAAACTGTACTACAAGACAGTAGTAATTAAAACAGCATGGCATTGGAATAAAAACAGACCCGTGGACCTATGGAATAGAATTGAGTATCCTGACACCCAACCTCAAACACATGATCATTTAATCTTTGATAAAGGTGCAACGAGTCTAAAATGGAGTAAGGAAAGCCTCTTCAATAAGTGGTGTTGGGAAAACTGGGCAGCGACATGTAAAAAGAATGAATTTGGACCTGTGTCTAACACCATGCACAAAAATCAGATCAAAGTGGATTAAAGATCTCAATATCAGACTTGAATCCATAAAGTACATTGAAGAAAATATAGGAAAAATCCTCCATGACATTGAAGCTAAAAGGCATCTTCAAAGATGAAACATCACTAACAAAGCAACTAGAAGAAAAGATAAACATATGGGACTACATGAAACTAAAAAGCTTCTGCACCTCAAAAGAAACAGTGACTAAGATACAAAAGCAGTCCACAGAATGGGAAAGAATATTCACCCAATACCCATCTGATAAGGGGTTAATATCCAGGATATATCAGGCACTGGTAGAACTTTACAAGAAGAAAACAAACAACCCCATCAAAAAATGGGGAGAAGAAATAAACAGAAACTTCAGCAAGGAAGAAATTTGAATGGCCAAAAAACATATAAAAATGCTCATCATCACTAATCATCAGAGAGATGCAAATCAAAACAACAATGAGATACCACTTTACACCACAGAGACTGGCACATATTCAAAAGAACAAGAACAACAAGTGCTGGCGTGGGTGTGGGGAAAATGGGACACTCATCCATTGTTGGTGGGACTGCATTTATCTGCATAACATAAATACATAGGTACATATTATGATACCAATATCCAAGATCAAGTGAAACATATATCAGGAGGTCCTGTCAAAGGTGGAAATTATCACAAACGTGTGGGATTCAGGAGGCTAGGTAAGACAGAAATGGAACAGTGTGCTAACAATTGTTGAGGGTACTAATGCCAACCTAGAACTGAGCATTAAATAGAGGCAAAAAGATACACATGACAACCCTTTAATGTATGTTCTGTAATCCATAGTCTGGGGGGAAGGAAAAGAGAAAGAGAGAGAAATGGAAAGAAATCAAGAACCTGCCATGGAGCAGGGGCTGGGGGAGGAGGGAGGGAACCGGGGACGTTGGTGGTGGGAGATGAGCACTGGCGGCGGGATGGGTGCTGCAACACCGTTTGACCAAAACCCAAATATGAACTTTTTAATTGTATATCTTTGTAATTTAAAAATAAAAAAAATTTAAAAAAATAAATAAATAAATAAATAAGAAAAAAAAAAGAAAAATAAAGTGAAATTTCATCCTATCCAAGATAGCTGTTAACAGTCTCCATTTCAGAAATACACATCCCAAAAAAAGCCCATGAATTGTGTTTTCTAATTTCTTTAACCTTTGTAACTCTATTGCACTGAAATAAGTTTGCATTTTGAATATTTTCAAATATGATGTATTTTTAAAAAATAAAATAACCCCATCCCAATATTATTGCTTGTCAGCCTAGGAACACAAAATTAAATTATATTTTTCTGTACATTGCTGCTATAAAATTTACCATCAGAACTTAAAAAATGTGCTGATGATGCACAAACTAAAATAAAATCCATTTTTAGGGGGAAGGAAATAAATTAGTTCTCTGCAATGGGCAGGCACAGTCCCTAAGCAATAGCCTTGAATCTATGAAGTACTGAATGCTGGCAACCAGGGCATGAATAAATTCAATAGAAGTGTATGTATTCTCTTTCCTTATTTTGCAGCACAGATATAGTTTATACTATTTTGTTAATCACACAATACTCAATCTGTTGTCAGTTATTAAGACCAAATAAATTAAAATATATATTTGGATTATCAAGGTGCCTACAGCACAGGCACAGACAAGTTTCCGAGAAGATAAGCTAACCAGAAACATATTTTTCAGTGTTTTACACTTCACATTTGTATGGAATACAATAAACTATACATTTAAATTCAATAAATAAAAGTATTTTTTAAACTAAAAGAAACAAAATCAGATATATTAAAAAGTTAAAATAAGGCATGTTCATTAAATTCAATTTTCCAAGCTATCATTTGGTAAAAATAAATAAGTTATAATTAGTAAAATTCATGCAGAATAAAAATTCTAGCATAGGAAGATAAAAGGAAAATCACAATAAGAAATAAAATTCAATCAAATCAAGGAAGAATTCTCATGTACTCTTCAGTGACTAATAAGAGTAGTGATAATATACTATTTTCCCTCAGCAAAAACAATATAAACAATTTAGGTACTTGGATATTACTTGTACCAGTAGTCCTCCCATTGTTCATCAATTTGCTCGAGTGGGAGCCAGTAACGTCTCCATTTGTTGGGAATGAGGTCGATTACTGTTACCGTTTTGTACCTTTTTACACCATGGGTAGCTTGCCAGGCTCTGCCATGGCTCCGAAGTTCATCCCAGGGGACCCAGTCGTTTTCTCTGTCAGACCATCACCATCTAGGGTCCATGGGGCAGAGTCCTGGGTATAGACAAGCCTGTTTCCTGTCTGCCACCTGCTGATGCAGCCAGGCACCACAGGTATATCTGCAACACCTCGAGAGGCAGGATATACCAGAGATTAATGCATTGAGAGGCAACTTTCAATTATTCATCCACTCATCCATGTGTCTGTAAGTCTGTCCATTTATAATAATCCAAACTTTCACTATCTCAGATTAATTATGGAGTGAAACATAATTTTATTCCAATAACAATGTTATTATCTACCGCGAATATTATTAGCACAGTTCTATCACAATAGTGCAAATAAAGATTGCTCGACCGTTATTCCAAATAATCCCACACTCAACCCATTATCATCCTTTAATAAGAATTTTAAAGGATCTCAAGCTATTACCATCCTTTAATAACAATTCTTTTAATGGGATTAATCTCAACATCCTTAAATAACAATTATTTTATCCATGTAACAGTGATTGTTTCCACTGGGATCATCTAATCTGATGCTTTGTTTCATTTTACTCCATAGTGATTTCTTTATATTTAATTTGGTTTTCTTTGTTTCTGTTTTGGAGCAATACACCAGTAATGTTTAGGGATTATTCCTGACTTGACACACAAGAGTACTCCTGCTGGTGCTCAGGCAACCATATGGAATGTTATATATTGATCCAGGTTAGCTGCATGCAAGGTAAGCTCCTCTCACTGTACTCTCTCTCTCTGGTCCCCATTGTATTTATTTATTTTTCTTTCTTTCCCCCTTTTCTTTCCCTTTGTCATTTTTCTTGAAAACATATTTACTCTGGTTGTTATTATTAATGTTTAAGATATATAAAGTTACTGCACCAGCACTATAGTCAAAGTGCCAAAGACGCTCCATATGAATTTCCAAAGTATAGTACATAAATTTATTCAACCTCCTCCTTCTCCATCCTCAACTTCTCCCTCCATTGCTTAATAACCTCAGTTCCACAGTGAAATCCCAAAGGAAATTTCTGTAGTCATTGTTTCTCTGAATACCAGGATTCTTACATACTTGGTTGTAGTGCTTACATGCTTTTGGTTGTGTGCTTTCCTGGAGGGTTCACTCTAGGCTATGTTAGTTGCACACTTATTTCTTCTGTTTATGCACACTTGTTTGATGTATGCTAGAGATAACATCTGTTGTTCTGTTACAAGTTAATTGCTTTGTGTCTGGCTGATCCAGTTCAATCTCTGGCACCACAAATTATTTCCTTGGCTCTCTGCTCAGGGATCACTTTTGACAGGCTCAGGGAAATTATACATGGTTCCAGAGATCAAACTGGATTAGTCATACATAAAGCAAGCAATTACCCACTGTACTATTTCTCCAGCTCTGATTTATTTTATCCTTAATCTGAATATTAGGTACAAATGTGTTGTTATTACAACTATGTTATCCACAAAACCAAGTTTGGCTTGTGGAATACTGCTTTCTATAATGTCCAAATCACAACTTCTCTGCAAGGTAAACTCTTGCATGCAATATCATTAGAAAAGAATTTTTTTTTTAAAAAAAGGAATCAAACAAGTTGTACAAAGATAGAGGATGTCATTTTGTGAGCTAATATTTTCTGAAATTGTGATCAACCTTTTATTCCAAGAGCGTAGAATTCCATTATAACCTCTGGAAAGACATACTTATCTAACTTTTATATGTCAAGGGAATAGGAGGAAAGATTTGTTAACAAATTTGAGTGTACGTCATACTTAACATAATTCAATATATATGAGGCTTCATGCTCCAAACAAGATGAAGAGATTTGCTAGTTATGAATCACTATAAGGATTTTACATGTGGAACCCATCATTTGCAAAATATCTTATAGGATTTTAAGTATTCACAATGTGAAGGTAATATTTATCAGAATAGTAGTAACTTAAAAAACTACACAAGTTGAATCATGGATAGAGATTATTAATTAAATCTATACTTATGTTATAAATTAAGCCTAAAACAAGAATTAGCATTCCCTGTCTTTTTTACTTGGCCTTTAATATATTGGTCTTTTAAAGATGCACCATGTGGGGCCAGAGCGATAGCCCAGTGGGTAGGGTGTTTGCCTTGCACGTGGCCAGCCCATGCCAACTCGGGTTTTATCCCCGGCATCCCATATGGTCCCTCGAGCACCACCAGGAGTAATTCCTGAGTGCAGAGCCAGGAGAAAACTCAGAGCATTGCCAGGTGTGACCCAAAAAGCAAAAATAAATAAGTAAATAAATAAAAATAAAGATGCACTGTGTTTCAAAATGAACTTAATCTAAAATTGCTTTGGTAGTGAATTTCTTTATTCAAGCAATAATGTGGATTCAATATCATCATTAAACTTAATATCCCTTTCTTCTCTTTTTGTTATTTGTATATAGGAAAGCCACTGACTTTTGGGTGTTGATTTTGTATCCTGCCACTCTACTATATGCATCTATTGTTTTTAGGAGTTTTGGGGTAGAGAGTTTAGGGTTCTCTAGGTATAGTAACATGTCATCTGCAAATAATGATAGCTTGACTTCTTCCTTGCCTATCTGGATGCCCTTGATGTCCTTTTCTTCTCTGATTGCTATGGCAAGTAACAACAAATGCATATTTCAAATTGAATTGTAAGAGCACAAAAAAAGCATATAAAGATTCTTCTGAGACATTTTCAAAATGCTTTAGGATGTCAAATGGGCACAGTCAGACTTGGGATGGAAAGACTTCCACACAAAAATTGAGATGAATGAAAAAGGAAACTAGAGGAAATAAAGCCAAAAATTCATTTCCTGCAAAATTTTCCAAGATCTTCCCATTCTTTTATATATCATGAGTGGAAGAATAGATTCTGTCTTTAACTGCAGCAAAGTAAGAGAAATAAGTATTCATCTAAGTTCTAACAAAGATACCGGACCTTGAGGGACTAAAGTATTTGCTGTCTGGCCCTTAAATAAAAGTCAGCTGACAGCTGATTTAAGCATAATCTCCTCCTTAAAAATATACCTCAAATCTTAGTTTATTTGGAACAAAATAATATAAGGCTTGTTTCCTGTAAGGATACCACATGCCTGAAACATAGCAATATTTCAAAACAAAAGTTAGAAACTCAACCTGAAAATTTAAACTGTCAACCTAAATTTCAGCATGATTACTTAGCTTTTAGAGCTATATTATTATATTATCAGTAGCTTTTATAAATTTCCCAGTTGTACTTAAAATACAATACATATTTCTTTCCAGGAATACAATAATGCCTATATGTAACTAAGCTTCATTAAATAGAGAGTACTATGAAATTATATACTTAAGATGAGTCACTTATCACTTATCACTTGTCTTCCAGTTCATGGATTTGCTCGAGCAGGTACCAGTAACATCTCCATTTGTTGGGAATGAGGTCCATTATTGTTATTGTTTTTGTGTATGTAATACACCACAGGTAGCTTGACAGGCTCTCCGTGGCTCTGGGTTCATCCCAGGGGACCCAGTCTTTTCTATGTGAGACCATCAATGATCTGGGGTCCATGGGGAAGAGCCCTGGGTGTAGACAAGACTGTCTCCCTGTCTTCCACCTTCTGATACAGCCGGGTACTGCATCCACACCTGCAACACCTCAAGGGGCAGGATTTAAGATGAGTACTGAAATAAAAATTTGGGTCTCCCAGAGAGGAATCGGAAGAGCTATGCTTGGAATATCACGCCTCACTCAAGTGAGAGAAGGAATCGGGAGTTCTGACCTCCATCGCTATTCCAGAATCAGGAATGCTGTCTCGTTTGCCAAAACATCGAAAATCAGATGGGCTGGACATGTAATGCGATTTGGAGACAACTGCTGGACTAGAGCCATTACTGACTGGATCCCACGGAATGTCAAAAGATCACATGGCCGCCCACCTACAAGATGGTCAGACTTCCTTGTCAAGACCCTGAAGGAAAGGTTTGAGGCTCTTCATATTCCTGAATCAACCAGATGCCATTGGGCTACATTGGCACGTGATAGGGTCCACTGGAAATGTTACTAGCGCCCGCTCGAGCAAATCGATGAATAACGGGATTCAAGTGATCAAGTGACTGAAATAAAACACTAGGTTTGACCTCAAAAGAACTGGTTGAAAATATTAGTTTGAATAGACCAAGGCTGGAATCTGGACTGAAGAATGTGGCTGGATAATGGTCCTGTCTCCTAACAACTAATTTATGCTAAAAAGAATAAAAAGAAAAAGGCAGGTTTAGATGCAATCTGGGCTGATATCATCATAGAAAGCAACAGCTCTAGAAGATAGCATGATATTGTAAATGAAGATTTATAATAAAGAAGGCATTCCATTTCTGGTGAATGAGAATTGAATTCAGTTTGAAGCAAGTAATATGTTCAACAGCATCAGTTTCTGCTCCTCTTCTCTGTTATATTGTTTATGATTTCAGGTGTTATGGTTTAAGCTCTAACTATGATTTATAATAATGATGATGGTGTTGCTCTTGCATGTTAAGATTAAAAGTCTAACGTCACTTAGTGTTGCAGGACACCCTAAAAGCCTAGGCCTCTGCATCTGCCCTGGATTGCCTCCTGCAAGTCACTTCATAGATAGGGGGTACTCTGAATGTGGCAGTCTTATCTGGCCATGTATTCTGTACTGACTGGTATAAATATTCTCTCATACTACCACAATAATCGTGGGACTAGCTAGATCTTACCAGCATATTTGCCTGGCCACGTTGGATCTCTAGGTAATTAGACCAGAGAGAAATGCTGTTTACCTCCAAGCAAGCAAGCATGGCTCCCTGATAACTCAAAGACAACTAAAATACAAAACTACCGTGAAGTAGACGAGACTCTTGTGAAGGCTTGGAGAAATATTTAACTGGCATTAGTATTAGTCTTTGGTACAGAGACATGTTATCTCAGAAACCCCCTTCTCTACCCTATAAAGGCAATTCCAGGTAGATCTTGGCTCAAAACATTAGGTGAGGTGCTGGGAGAAATTACCTGAGGGCATTTGATCCTTCCAGCCAGGGGAAGTTACATTTAGCTTATAGCTTCTCCCAGCTCTGCTAGGAGAGGCTTTTAATTAGCTCTGGGTCCTTGTGAAGAGCCAGATGGTCTCCTGAAGTTGCTACATTTCTATAAAGCTATTTTCCTGTTTTCATCTCTAGATAGCCCAGCCCAGAATGGGCTGGGCTGGGAAGTTTGGGGGATTCCTACCTATAAAATAAGCTGTAAGAAGAAAGAATCTCTCTTTTTTTTGCCCTTTTGCCATTTCGGCTTTCCTTGGTGTTTTGCTTCTCCGTCCTCTCCATTCTCTGTTGGGCCTCAACATGTGGTGGCAACCATCTTGGCCTACACCTGGCTGGGGCCTAGCTGGGAACCCAGAGTCCGGAGGTTTACCCTGCTCTTGGATTGTACATTGGCACGTGTGATAATAAAGCCCTTTTAAAACTGCATCAGATTCCTGAGTCTTCATCCATTCCCGCCCGGCTTCAGTGGTAGAAGGGAACTCGCTTCCTGACAGTGTCGGGGGACCCTGGCGGTGCTCCCGACAACTTAGAATAATTCTGTGTAAACAGGTTTCCAGTTTTTTTTTTATCAAAGGTTTTATCAAGGTCTTGAAAGGAGTCTTCCACCTATATATGTAGTAGAGATAAAAAACGCCACAAAACTTTACAATTTGATCACCATATTTTCTAAAATCCAGATCATTTTTTTTCTGAACCTTTCTAGACTTTAATTCCAAGGAAATACAAATGGATTATTTATGTACCTAACAAGAAAACATAGATCATCGACACCCACCCTGCAGCAGTTTTTTTTTTCAATCCAGCCCAGGTATGCTGATCCAGAGACTTACAGACATGGGGCAGAGCTGCTACTTGCACTCTCTGTGCCCAGCCACTCACGAGGCACCCAGGAGGGATGGCAGGTTCTAGCCCTGGCCCACCACCCCAGCAGAGCTGCAAAACAAGCCAGATGACCCCCCCACCCCATCGGGCAGCCATTTTCCACATCCAGACTCCCTCTTGTCAGAACTCTACCCAGGGACAGCTTATCACAGCCCGGATCATCGACACCCACCCTGCAGCAGTTTTTTTTTTCAATCCTGCCCAGATATGCTGATCCATAGACTTACATATTTAATTAGTAAAGCATGTAATAAGGTTTTGCAATAAGATAAACTTTTTAACTACTACTTTTTTCTTTTGCTGTTCATAGTGCTATTGTGAGAGCAAAAAATTAAACCCTAAACTTGAGCTAAAAAATATGAGTATACTTGTGAAATTTGTTTCTGTTTTGGGGACACACCTAGTGGTGCTCAGCACTTACTGTTACCTCAGGCTGTTAAGGCTGTTAGAGATTTATTCCACATGCAAGACAAGTACCCTACCCACTGTGCTATCACACTGGCCCCTATTTTTATTATTTATTTATTTACCTATCTATCATTTATTTATTTATTTATTTATTTCTGTCAATCCTGTTCAGGATGACTCGAGTGAACAGCTTGTAGATGATGGACAACAGGCAGATGGGGTGATAGTTGCCAATGTTGTGGCTGTATCCCTTCTTTAACACTAGGACTGTCCTGATTTTCCATTGGGAAGGCACCATGCATTCAGACAGGTAGTGTGTCAAGAGCCGAGCCAGTGTGTTGATGCACACTGACAGCAGATTCTTCAGGTGTTCGGGTCTGACTTTGTCTGGGCTGGGTTCTGTTCACTTCTTTACCAAAGAAATGGCATGTCAGATTTCAGAAGGGAGAACATTGGGAACGACATATTCATCCTGAGGAATTTGTTATGTGGGTTGGTGGAAATGGCATTCAAAGAGATCTGAGTAGAAGTAGTGGATAATATTCTCCACTGCCTTTCTGGAAGATGTGATGATCCATCAGGAGGGCAGTCATCTTGGTCTTATAGTTGGCAAAGGACAGGCGGGCGTTGCTAATGCTTTTCCCAGCTTTTGCTGCATTGGCCAGTATTTCTGCTGTTCTCTCTTTGAGGCCTGCCTTTATCGAATCTCTGCACTGCTTTGCAGGCTTGGACGTTAGCATTTGGTTGCCCTGAGGCTCATGCCTTGCGACGTTTGTGAATGAGCTCAATAATTTTTGAAGACAGGTGTCTTTTTGTGTCTTTCTCTCTGCATTCTTTGCACAATCCTGAAGGTGTTGAATAGTGGGTTATATTCTTCATTGATGTCATCAATGATGGCATTTTCCCCATGTTGTCACAATGGTGCCAAAGAGATACCAGTTGGTGGTCATTCTGGGAGTTCTCTTCTTAAACTTTGCAGCCTTTTCTCCCCGTTGCATGAAGTAGAATTTTGCATGAAGGAGACAGTGTTCCGACCCTGTTTGGAATTATGGGACAACAGCAACATAAGTCAGGCAAAACCATTGATTGAATAAGATGTGGTCAGTTTTATAGTGAAACTGTCCACCAGGAGATTCCCATGTCCAACATTTGATTCAGCCTTCTGGAACTGTGAGTTCCCATAAATGGTTTTCGTGGATGAAAAGGATTGAGCACAATCAACCATATCCACACAGTAACCAAGCTCATTGAGGTTTGTAGTGAGTTCAAAATGCCGCTCTGTCTCACGTTCATGATTTAAAGAAAGCCTTTGATTCTGTTGAGAACAAAGTGGTCATCGAAGCCCCTAGCCAAACAGGGCATTCAAACCCAATACATCAAAATCCTTTGTGAGCTGTATTATGGATTCACCACCAGGATCTCACCATTCTACAAGGAAGTGATCATTGATGTCAAAAGAGGGGTTCAGCAGGGTGATACTATTTTACCGAAACTCTTCAGCACCACCTTCAAGAACATCATTCAACAATTAGAATGGGGAGGAATGGGAGTGAAGATAAACGGTCTGCAACAACACAACCTCCGCTTTGCTTATGACGTTGTACTAATAACACCAAAATATAGCGAGTAGCACAAAAGCTGGCTGACTTCGACTGAGAATGTGGATGGGTCTACAGCTGAATCTCAATGATAGGTCTAGAGCTGAATCTCAACAAAACAATGTTTATGAAAAATGAACTAGTTCCAGAGGCCCCATTCACTCTCAATGAAACAAACATCTCTGAATGCAGCAGTTATGTGTACTTAGGTCAAGAACTCAACGTGATGAACAACCTAAAACCAGAGCTGCACAGGAGGAAGAGAGCAGCATGGAACTCCTTCAAGAGCATTGAAGAAATAGCTGAAAGGGCAAAGAACTTCCTGCTCGGGAACATCTCTTCGACTCCACCATTCTTCCTACATTAACATATGCCTCAGAGACCTGGGCCCTACAAAAGCAGGATGAGAATGCTATTCAGGTCTCCCCAAAGAGGAACTGAAAGAGCCATGTTTGGAATATCACGCCTCACTGAAGTGAGAGAAGGAGTCTGGAATCCAACCTCCATCGATGATCCAGAGTCAGGGACTCTGGATCATCAGAGTCCCTGACTCTGGATCATCATTGTGTCTTTCTCTCTACGTTCTTTGCACAATCCTGAAGGTGTTGAATAGTGGGTTGTATTCTTCATTGATGTCATCAATGATGGCATTTTATCATGTTGTCACAGTGGTGCCAAATCGATCCCAGTTGTTGGTCATTCTGGGAGTTCTATTCTTAAACTTTGCAGCCTTTTTCTCTCCATTGCATGAAGTGGAATTTTGCACGAAGGAGACAGACGAAGATAGATGGCAAATGCTTTGCCTTAGCAAATTTGCCTTGGCAAATTCTCATTTGCCAAAAGATCACGTGGCCACGCACCTACAAGATGATCAGACTTCTTCTTCAAGACCTTGAACGAATGGTCTGAGGCTCTTCGTATTCTTGAAGCAAGCAGATGCCATTGGGCTACACTGGCACATGACAGGGTCAAATATAAATGTTACTGGTGCCCGCTGGAGCAAATCGACTAATACAGGATGTCAAATGATCAAGGAATTTATTCATTCATCTATTATCTATCTATCTATCTATCTATCTATCTATCTATCTATCTATCTATCTATCTATCTATCTATCTATCTATCTATCTATCTATCTATCTATCTATCTATCTATCTATCTATCTATCTATCTATCTATCTATCTATCGCCTTTTAAAGTCACACCCAGCAATTCTCAGGGGTCACTCCTGGCTCTGTGCTCTGGAAATACTCCTGGCAGTGCTCAGGAGGCAATAAGGGATGCTGAGGATCAAACCCAGGTTGGCCGCATGCCAACCCACTGTATATTGCTCTGGCATCTGTTGTCTAGTTTTTTTAATGAGCCTCCATGAATGTTTTCTGTTATATATGACTTTTTAACATATTTTATTTTATGTAGAAATAGATCAAATTACTCTTTACAAATTTTATCTATAGAGGAAAACAAAAGGGTTAATTTGGTGAGTAGTGCGTCAGTGATAGGGAGAAGTGTACTTCGTCCAGCACTTTGTAGTTTTGTCCAAAACACAGCACATGGTTCAAATGTGGTTGGGTTGCCTTTTCTGTGCTATACATTATTAATATTTGCCAATAGAAGAATTATTGGTGATGAGTACGTCTTCATAGGATGCAATAGAGGGGATATGCTATCCAAATCAGACATCATACCTATTCATCTATTAAGACGAGATGCAAACGGCAACAAGGCTGGAGAATGGAGTCAGAGGAACATATGTTGAAAAACAGAGCCTTGCAGAAGGTGGGGAAGGTAAACAGTGAGGAAATGAAATCAGTGTTGAGGACAGTTAAATCAGCACTGAATTTCCCCTAGGATATTCCCTTTATATACAGGCCACATCACTTCACTTACATGGAAGTGAACTCTTTAACGGGGTTGAACAAGGCCAGAAAGGCAATGCCTCAGAGAGTCTCTTAAGCAGGCCAAATAGACCTGTTAGGCCACCTTGTGCCCAGAGGACTGCTTGTGGCGGAAGTTTTCTGCCACACATATTAAAACCCAGCCTTCTTGGCAGCCATCAGAGTTCTGATGAAATTTACTTTCTGTGAGTTATAAAAAACATACTTGCTGGACCCAAGTAAAGTGCAGAAACATGAATTAAAGAGCTGTTTCCTCATTTCAGAAGATAAAAATTATATTAATTTTTGTTTTATAATTAATTTAATCATTAAAATTTAGAGAACAGTGGCCTTTTTAGGAGAATATTTATAGCCATACATCTATTTGTTGCCAAAATTCATAACATCTATATTATTTCTATATTACTTACAGTTTCTATATTATTTCTATATTACTAAATTTCTTAAAATTATTTTATGTAGAGCAAAAAACAAATATAGATCTGTTCATACTTATATTCATTTATACTATATACTAAACATATATTATATAGGGTTCGGGCGATAGTCCAGCACGGCCGGCCTGTGCTGGCCGGGTTCGTTCCCGGCAACCCATATGGTCCCCGAGCACTGCCAGGAGTGACTCCTGAGTGTAGAGCCAGGAGAAACCCCTGAGCATTGCTGGGTGTGACCCAAAAAAAGCAAAAAAAAAACCCATATATTATATAATATATATTATACATATATTAATATATTCATGTAGAAAATACATGCAAATTTATCAAGTATTGGGGTAATATTTTATAAATGGCAGTCTGATTTTTATAAAGACAAAATTCTTTATAAAATATATTATATGTTATACATATATTTATATATAAATATAGAAAATGCATACAGTAGTTGGAATAACATTTTTTGAATAAAAATCTGATTTTTTTAAATACCAAATTTTATAAATCAATGTCTAAAACATATAAACTGGGGCCGGAGTGATAGCCCAGCCGGTAGGGCGTTTGCCTTGCACGCCGGCCATGCCAGCCCGGGTTCGATCCCGGCATCCCATATGGTCCCCCGAGCACCGTCAGGAGTAACTCCTGAGTGCAGAGCCAAGAGAAACCCCTGAGCATTGCCGGGTGTGACCCAAAAAGAAAAAAAAGGTAAAACATATAAACTGTAATGATGATCTTGGAAATTTAGAATCACTATCTCTATCACTGTCACTATCTTCCGTTCATCATTAATTTGCTCGAGTGAGCTCCAGTAACATCTCCATATGTCCTGTCTCATGCCAGTAGAGAACAAGGCTCGCTCCAGGAACATAAAGAGCCTCAAACCATTATATTAGGTCATGGTAATGACCTAACATAAGTGTTACTGGTATTTGGCATACCAAATATGACACAGGCAGCTTGCCAGGCTTTCCGTGTGGGTGGCATACTCTTGCAGTCACCTCTAAATAAAGCATTAACTGATGAACTCTGCGGCCGCAAGCAGCCCCGAGCCGAGCTGTGATAGGCTCGTCTGCTGGATGGAGGTCTGACTAGAGGGAGGTCGAATGTTGAAAATGGCGGCCCTCCTGGAGTGGGGTTTGTCTGGCTTATTGTGATGCTCTGCTGGGGTGGCGGGCCAGGGCTAGAACCTGCCATTCCTCCTGGGCGCCTCGTGAATGGCTGGGCACAGGGAGAGCTGGTAGCAGCTCTGACCCATGTCTGTTAATCTCTCAGGGGAGGCCGGTATTCTAAATATCTGAGAGATATTATTAATATCTCTCAGATATTTATAATACTAATAATAATTGCTGATGGAATGGTTTGAGGCTCTTTATGTTCCTGGAGCAAGCAGATGCTCTTGGGCTCTACTAGCATGAGATAGGACATATGGAGATGTTACTGGTGCCTGCTCAAAAAATTGATTATGAACGGAAAGACAGTGATACAGTGATACAGTGAATAATAATTGCTATAATTTTTTCCATTTTATGCCAGTTATATTAAAATATTATCTACATTACTCCTTTCAAAATTATCAAGTATCTGACCATTTATAGCTAACAAAACTATCTGTAAATGTTACAAATACAAATATGGTTCCCCATATACAATCTTGTAATTTAAATTTCACTGTTTTGACCATATTCAAACATCTGAAGAAAGCTTCTTAAATTGCTGTTGAAGAGCACAGCTTCTTGTAAGATCTAACAATTTTAAATTGAGAGATCTTTCCTTGAAAGCTCAAATGTCTATAAAAGCCACTGATCAAATCATCAAACTACATACTTTCCAAAAGTAAAGGTATATTTACTCTGTAAAAAAAGAACATGACTAATAATACTCTATTTATCTAAAGCTTAAATAATTAATAATTTAAAATGTTAATACTCAGAAAATATTGTTTTCTTAAGAACAGAAAAAAACTCAGTTTAAGATAAAGTCTCAACTTTTTTTTATACAGATCTCTATTACTTCAAATATTTCAATTTTTGGTGAATGGTATTTCTACATATCCTTATTAATACTAGTAAGGATAAAATATTTCCTAGACATGTACTAAAAACTTCAATTTCTTCCCTTTTAGGATAGAAAATCATCATGGGATGTCATATGATAGGTATAGTAATGCCATATTAATTGAAGAAATCCACATCATTTATTCATATGTGAAAAAGACAGCAATTAATTAATTAGAGCTAATAACACTAATAAAATATTAAGCTAAGAATAATAGCTTAAAGGTTTAGTTCAAAAAGATTAATGGGATTTTGTAATCACATATTGAATTTCATTTATGTAATCCACCTGAAACTATTATACACCCAATTACTCAAATTTTATATTGATATATTTAATATATTTTAATCCTATGTTGAGTTCCTGGAACATGAAAGTCTTATTGCTCACTTAAAGGATATGCTGTATTCATGGTTCCAGTCTCCTCAATGACTATTTGTTATATACATGAATATTTCATATTTTGGAAGGCTCTGAATTTGAATATACATTGACTAATAATTTTGGAGTATTTTTCTCTATCCTTTAATGCAAATTACATTGAGTAATTTCCAAAACTCAAAGAGTCTACTAACCTTAAACTTACTGAAATTATTATAATACTTTTATATTAACTATAAATAACAGGCTTACATGATAAAATTTCTACCAAAATACATCTGTACAATTATATATTTGACTTTTTTTAAAGAGCTAGTGGATACAAAAAGATACAGCTTGCCTATAAAGCATATTCTCATACAATGCAACAATTGCATCATTTGGTATTTAGCCAATGATTTGAAAATATATCTACACAAAACCTTTTATATGAATATTTATAGTAGCTTTTACATAATTATTCAAACCAGACAGCAAACAAAATATTAATCATGCTTGGCATATGTGGAATATTATTCAGTGTTAAAATAAATGAATTATTTAGAACATAGAGATGACAGAAACAAAAACACAGTGCTAAGTAAAATAAATACTCAAAGGATATACATTGCTTGATACTAATTATTTGGCACTTTGGAAGAGGGCAAAACTCTAGGGAAAAAAATAAAAAGTCAGTTTACCAGTGATTATGTATTTTTTCAATTGATATATTTTTCAATACTATAATGTATAATTTTATTATGTGATTATATATTATATATAATTTTATTATATGATATATTTTTCAATTCTTACTTGTAACTATGTACAATTCAACATTTGTCCAAATTCATAAAACACGACACCAAGGGTGAATTCAATGCAAAATATGGCTTTGGGTAATTGTGATACACCAAAGTATATTAACTGTCTTTAACAAAGGTATTTGTCTGGTGTAGGATATTGATAATGGGGGAATATTATGCATGTATGTTGACTATATTATGTAGCTTTAATATGGCTTTATCTAACTTTATTGAGAACTTAGAACTACCAAAAAAATATAGCAGAGCAACAATTTAAATGGATAAACATCTGAAAGACACTCTCAGTATAGATATACAAGGAAAAATATGAAAAGATGTTCGACATTATTGGTCAAGGAAATGTAAATAAAACATAATAAAATACTACTTATATCAATATAATAGCTACATAAAAAAAGACTTATTGTTTATCATAAAAATATTAGAACCCTTATACAATGCTAATGAGAATGTGTCTAATGTGTCACTTAATGTGTTTTTTTGGTCACTTGGAAATGTTTGGAAAGTTTCCATAATTGTAGCCATAGAATTACCATATGACTATTCCATTAATAGAAACAATTCTACTAATTCATGTATATTCAAAGTAAAAAGAAAGCGCAAATCCAAAAGACTTGTGCTTATTATTAGCTTATTTCCTAATAGTCAAAAGTAAAATAAACAACATAAGCAAGCACCAATCAAATGAAAATGGAGAAAGTTAATTTATTCTATATATTATTCTTCAATAAAATATAAATATCAATCACTTTGTCACTTTTCTTCTGGTTGCTCATCGATTTGCTCAAGTGGGCACTAGTAAGGTCTCCATTCTTTGGGAATGAGGTCCATTATTGTTACTGTTTTTGGCATACCAAATACACCACGGGTAGCTTACCAGCCTCTGCCATATCTCTGGGTTCATCTCATGGGACCCAGTCTTTTTCTATGTCAGGCCATCAACCATCCAGGGCCCAATTATATAATTCAGTGATATAATATAGATGAATTTGAAAATATTTATAAGAATAAAACACATGTCAAAAATACATGTGATTTCAGTTAAATGAAATATATAGGGTAAGTTCAATTAGGCAAAAAGCTTATTAGTAGTTACCTATGATTGGTGAGATAGGAGAGTCTATATATAATGATGACTATGCAACCCCTGTTAATATATTACTGAACAAAGAAATGTCTATTTTGTGTGTAATTTTTATAATATAAGACCTAAAGCTCAATAAAATTGTTATTATTAATTTATGGCTTTATAATTGAAAAAGGAGGTAAAAGGACAACCATGGGAGCAAGCAGGTTTCCGGAAAGGATTCAGCACAAGCGACCATATCCACACAGTAACCAAGCTCATTGAGGTTTGTAGGGAGTACAAGATGCCGCTCTGTCTCACGTTCATTGATTTACAGAAAGCCTTTGATTCTGTGGAGACTGAAGCAGTCATCGAAGCCCCTAGTCAAACAGGGTGTTCAAACCCAATACATCAAGATCCTTCGTGAGCTGTATTACATACGGATTCACCACCAGGATCTCACCATTCACAAAGAAGTGATCATTGATGTCAAAAAGAGGGGGTTCGACAGGGTGATACCATCTCACCAAAACTCTTCAGTGCCACCCTCGAGAACATCATGAGACAATTAGAATGGGAAGGAATGGGAGTGAAGATAGATGGTCGAGCAACTACACCACCTCCCGCTTAGCTGATGACATCGTTCTAATTACACCAAACATTAGCCAAGCGGCACAAATGCTGGCTGACTTTGACCGAGAATGTGGAAGATAGGTCTACAGCTGAATCTAAAGAAAACTATGTTCATGAAAAATGAACTAGTTCCAGAAGCCCCATTCACTCTCAATGGAACAAACATCTCTGAATGCAGCAGTTATGTGTACCTAGGTCGAGAAGTCAACATGATGAACGCCCTAAAACCTGAGCTGTGCAGGGAGGAAGAGAGGCGGCATGGAATGCCTTCAAAGGCATCGAAGAAATAGCTAAAAAGGACAAAGAACCTCCGGCTCCGGGCACATCTCTTCGACTCCACCTTTCTCCCTGCATTAACATACGCCTCAGAGACCTGGGCCCTAGGAAAGCAGGATGAGAATACTATTCGGGTCTCCCAGAGAGGCATCGAAAGAGCTATGCTTGGAATATCACGCCTCACTCAAGTGAGAGAAGGAATCGGAGTTCTGACCTCCGTCACTATTCCAGAATCAGGGGCGCTGTCTCGTTTGCCAAGGCATCGAAAATCAGATGGGCTGGACATGTAATGCGATTTGGAGACAACCGCTGGACTAGAGCCGTTACCGACTGGATCCCACGGGATGTCAAAAGATCACGTGGCTGCCCACCTACAAGATGGTCAGACTTCCTTTTTAAGACCCTGAAGGAACGGTTTGAGGCTCTTCATATTCCTGAATCAACCCAGATGCCATTGGGCTACATTGGCACGTGATAGGGTCCAATGGAAATGTTACTGGCACCCGCTCAAGCAAATCGATGAATAATGGGATTCAAGTGATCAAGTGATAATTGAAAAATTGTCTTTACAAAGAGAATAGAAAATCTCAAATAGGAACTGAGATCTGGTCAACAAACTGTGGTTTGAGAATGCTATGATGGGAAGTTGGGAGGGACCTGGGACAGGTGCCTTAATACGATGGGTGTAGGTATGATATAGTAATATTGCAAGCATAAAATAATAATATTGGCACTACTGTAAATGATAAGAAAAATAAAATTTAAATGAAAATTTTAAAAGAAAACAATAGGTTTTAAAGGTTTAAAAGATAATTAACAAAAATATAAGATATGCTCCTTGGAATATGGTGCAAGTAGAGAAATTTAATTCCAGATATTTAAGGATATAATTTCTCAGTTTTTAAGTTGACTAAAGAATGAAAATGATATGGTAAAGGGGAAAACACACATCATACATTTCTGATGACAATATGAATTAGAAAACTTTTTGCAAAGTCTACATATTGACTTAGTCTCCAGTGCACTTTTAAAAATTTGTCATACAGATGCAATTCTAATAATATTAAAATAGACCTATACCAAGTTATACATAACACCAAAGGTATTAATTTTATGATAGTGTAGACTTAAAAACTACAGTATAAAGGGTAATTGAAAATAATTGGCACAATGGCATGATTTTATTGTCCTTTAAAATAAGGTAGGGTGCCAGAGCGATAGGATAGCAGGTAGGGCATTTGCCTTGCACACGGCCAACCTGGGCTCAATGCCCTGACATCCTATATGATCCCCCAAGCAAGCCAGGAGTAATTCCTGAGTGCAGGCCAGGAATAACCGCTGAACATCTGGGTGTGACCCCAAAAAGCAAAAAATAAATAAAATAAAATAATCAAATCAAATCAAATCATGTGATCACTTGATTACTTGACTTCCGTTACATTATCCATATATATTCAAGAGGGCACCAGTAACATCTCAATAAGTCCTGTCACATGTGAGATAGCCCAAGGGCATCTTCCCACTCCAGGAACTTAAAGATCCTCAAACCATTCCATCAAGTCATGGGAATGAATACAATAAAATCACTGTATCACTGTCTTCCCATTCATCATCGATTTGCTTTCGAGCGGGCCCCAGTGACATCTCCATATGTCCTGTCTCATGCTAGTAGAGCCCAAGGGCATCTGCTTGCTCCAGGAACATAAAGAGCCTCAATTCATTCCGGAATGAGGTCTATAATGGTTACTGGTATTTGGAAAAATCTACTCAAATACAACACGGGTAGCTTGCCAGGCTCTGCCGTGCAGGTAGCATACTCTTGTAGGCATCTCTAAGTCCAGCATTTATTTATTTAAATAAATGAGTAAATAAAATAAAATAAAATTGCAGAGTAATTAAGCTTTCTACTTTGGACAACATCTGTTTTGCTTTGGGGAGACAGCCGGCAGTGCTCAGGGCTGAGCTTCCATCAGCAGGCACCCCACCTGCAGTGCTAGGGCTCCAAGCCAGCGTTGACTTTTTACTCACAAAAGGTGCTCCCTTCTGGGGTCAGAATGATAGTACAGCGGTAGGGCATTTGTCTTGCATCGGCCGACCAGGTTCGATCCTGGCATCCCAAATGGTCCCCTGAGCTCCTCTAGGAGTAATTCCTGAGGTGCAGAGCCAGGGGAGTAACCCCTGAGCATTGCCAGGTGTGACCCCCTAGAAAAAAAAAAAGGAAAAATAAAGGTGCTCCATTCTAACTTGGTGATAAGGTAGAAATTTCCAGGGCCCGAGTAATAGTACAGTGGTGAGGGCACTTGCCTTGCATGTGGCCAATCCAGATTCAGTCCCTGGAATCCCAAATGGTCCCCCAGAGCCAGAAGAAATTCTTGAGTGTAGAGCCA
>JAJIBD010030318.1:0-11695 GCA_021461705.1 Cryptotis parvus
TTTTGGGGCTGTAGGACTCCTCCCCACCTCCCCCACTTTCCTGTCTCTACAGGGGATTCCCCACGGGCTCTGCCAGATATGGGGAGCAGGCGTCCCAGATGTATGTGTTTGCGTATGGGTGGTGTCCAGCATAAGCGTTTGTGCGTATCTGCGCGGTTGATTATCCGTGATTTAGGATCATAACGTTAAAAGTGAAGGATTGGGGCCTGAGAGATGGTCCGGGGTTAAGGTAATTCCCCTGCAGTGGCTGACCTAAGTTTAATCTCTCACAACTTTGGGAGGTGATCTCTCAAGTCCGAGAGCAAGGAGAACCCTAAGCACAGCCAGGAGGTGACCCCAACTCCTGCCCTGGACCCCTAGAATGAGTGGAAAGTATAGCAGGCTTCAGCAGCGAGTGACTGCTCCCCTCACCAGCTTATGAATGTTCCCATGTCCGGGGAGGAGGCTTCCGGGCCCCTGGGAAAGGAGCAGGACTCCCACCCCACCGCTCTGAACGCCGCAGTCCTCCTTCAGCCTCTGGCCTTGGCAGCGGGCCTCCTTCCTGCTCAGTTTCACTCTATCTTTCTCGCAGCTGCTTAGGTTTAGCTGCGCATCCCTTTTTACTGTGGAGAAAGGCACTCCATGTTTGATGGGACAAAGCAACCCTACAATTTGAAGAGGTTTTTACTGCGGCAAATGGAGTCTCCTGGGGCCCAGGCAAATAACCAGTGATGGCAGTAGAGGTAGGCAGCTTAGCCCACAGAGAGTAGGGAGGAGACAAAGGAAGTCACAGACTACCCGCTTACCTCCTGGCATGGGCACTAACGGGGCTCCACCAGCAGCGCTCTGGGCTCCCTTATCTTTAACCTGCCTGCTCAAGGGGGGCCTCCACTGTGGCCTTGAGGCGGCGGAAGGGCAAGGAAAGAAAGCTGAGCGCTCCCTTCCGGGGTGGGAGGTGCTTCCTTCCGGGGCGGAGAGTGCTTCCTTCCGGGCGAAAAGTGGCTTCCTTCCGGGGTGGAGTGGCACCTTCCTGGGCGAAGTGCTCCTACCTGGACAAACAACTTCTGGCCCAGCTCATGGTTTGTCGCCACTAGGTGTCTGCCCCCACAGCCCTCGTCCCCGGCGCTCTCCCCTTCACTTGCTGGTTCTTCTTGGCGAAAATACACTTGCCGCTTTGTAACGAAGCTGGGGACACACAAGACAGCGAGAAGAAGAACCAATAATGAGGGGTTAGCCAGGAGGGGAATAAGCACTGCTAAGATATATCATAGAGAAAAAAAAAAGCACATGAAAATAAAGAGAGAAAAATATCCTGGAGAGCAAAAAGGCAAAGAAGAAAAAAGAAGTCAAGAGTACTGAAAAGAAAATTCCAGGTGAGCTTGGAGCCTTTAACGCAGGGAGCCGTGAGAGGGTGAGGGGAGAGAGAGAGAGAGGGAGACAGGAAGGGAACAGAGGGGAGCCAGAGAGACAGAGAGACAGAGAGAGACAGAGAGGGAGACAGAGATAGAGGGAGACAGAGACAGAGAGAAACAGAGCAGGAGCACCTTCCCTCCAACCCCCACAGGGCAGGGGCGCCTGAAGGAGCCTTTGCAAAGATAAGGAATTCCCAGGAGCCAGGCCTGAGGTTCTCCTGTTCTGCTCTTCACTCACCTCCCTACGAGCCTCAGATCCGGGGCGGAAGCCCTAGGAAGGAAGCTGTCGGCGAGGCGTGAGGAAACAATATATAACATAATTAATGCGAGGCAGATCTATTGGAAATCATCTCTTATACTTAATAAAAGTGCGGTGGCGATTAAAAATCACAGCCCCTGAAATCCATAGCCCTTCCACCGCAGCTGCGGAGGGTCACGGGTCGAAGCACAATCCCAAAGCTGCTGGTGATTGCGGGACGCACCTACCAAGCGAATCTCTTGAAAGAATGTTAACTGGGGGTAGTAGTGCGAGCCTAATGGGAGCTCCAACCTGCCGGTGCCAGATGGCTCCTGCGCGCGCCCCATAGCAGCACATGACTGGGATAGGGAAGTCCCCTCTGACCCTATGGACAGCGTATGGGGAGTTCCCCAGGCTGCTGGGCCCCTAGAGAGTTCCCAGCATTGTCAGGGCCGCACAGCAGGATAGCCCCCACATCTTCTCTCCTGCATCACATCGACCCCTAAATTTCTTCTTACACTTGCTGCTAGCCCTTGAGAGTCCACTTTTTTAAAAATAATCTGTAAGCTTTGACTAAATGCTGTGAATTGCGAGGTTTTTCACAGTCCCGATACTTCAGGTATTCATTAATCCAACGCCAGTCCCACTACCAATGTGCTTACCCACCACCAAAGACCTGTTTCCCACCACCCCCCATGCCTGTTCCCATTGGAAACTAATTGTATTACTTATTGCAACATATATCTCTGAATGGTATTGCTAAAGTCATGACCTTTTACCGAGCACAGCTACGTGGTGAATGGAACATCACGATATTGCTTTTCATTTATTGAACTTGTGTAAACTTAGTGGGTTGTCTACTCAATTTTTTTTGACAAATCTGTTCGTGTTAATTTCTTACAAAATGTTCAATATTTAACCCCCAAACCCACCCCACACTGGCGAGTTCCACCCCTCACGCTGTCTTCCGTTCATCATTGATTTGCTCGGCGGGCACCAGTAAGCAGCATCTCCAAATGTCCTGTCTCATGCTTGTAGTAAGTCTAAAGGGAATCTGCTTTAGCCCCAGGAACATAAGGAGGCCTCAATCCATTCCATCAGATGGAAGGGAATGAGGTCTATAATGTTACTGGTATTTGGCATATCAAATATGACATGGGTAGCTTGCCAGGCTCTAGGTGCAGGTAAGATGCTCTTGTAGTCATCTCTAAATCAAGCATTTATTGATGAAGCGACACTAACGCGGCGCGTCTTGCCACGTCCAGGCTGTCACAGCCTGGTCTTGTGAGCGGGAGTTTGACGAGGAGGGAATCCGGATGGCGGAAAATGGAGGCCCTGCATGGAGTGGGGGGATGTCTAACTTGTTGCAAGGCTCTGCTGGTGCAGCGGGCCAGGGCTAGAACCTGCACCCATTCCCTCCTGGGCCACCTTGTGAGCAGCTGGGCTTTCAGGGAGGCGCCAGTAGCAGCTCACCCCATGTCTGTGAGTCTCTGGATTTGCATAAATAAGTATGCTTTATTTGAGTTAATTAAGATTTACGCCAAAAATATTATTTCCTATTTCCGAGCTGTCTACTTGACCTCATAAATGAGACTGGTCTCATATCTTGACCTTAAAAGAAGCATATAATAAGCAAAGTAACAAAAGGAAGCCCGGGCATAAAGTAGGGTAGAAAGATGTGTGAACTATCACAATAAACATCTAAATCTGTAATGCTATAAATCTAATGAATGCATAAAATCAAATCTTCTATAGTTGAATTTAAGTACCACCTTTTTTCTTTTCTATAATTTTATTATGCATATAGTATATATTTAGCATATACTTATGCTGGAAAATTACGAAAGATAAAAGGAGGACATTTAAATAAGATCCATTATTTCCTCTAGTGTCAAAATTTTCATAGAAGTCCACGCTTAGCTGAGCTGGGACCTTAGGGATCTTAGCTTCACTGAGGATTTCCCTCTTCACCCCCACCTCTATGCCTTACTTCTCCCACCAGCTACACCATTATTTCCACACCTCCTTCTATATAATTTTTAACCACTACCAAATCCGCTCCTTTTTTTTTTTTTCTTTTGCTTTTTTTTGGGTCATACACCAGCAGTGCTCAGGGTTTTCCCTGTCTCTACACTCAGGATGTACTCCTGGCGGTGCTTGGGGACCATAAGGGATTGAGGATTAAACCGGGCAGGCTCTGACCAGCTAGGTGCAAGGACACGCAAGCTTACCCGCTGGGCTATCTGGCCCCTAAGCCCACTATCGAGCCGCAGCTTGATCCCCAAGGCAGCTTACCTGCGTATCCAACTCCACCCTTCTGCCAAGGTTTGAGGTACGGATTGCCCTTGGGGGCTGGTCTCTTGGCTGCTTGCACTTCCCGGAGCGGAGATCTCCATGAAAGGGCCATGTCAGTTAGACCACTAGGGGCGCTTGCCACTGCCCTCTTACGTCTCGCCTCTCTGCTCTCCTGTTCTTGGGGCCCACTGTAGCTTAGCCCCAGGCCTTACTCCCAGAGGTACTCGCTGCAGAAATGTTAGAACTAACACAGGCAGCAGCCTGAATCTCCATCAATAACAATAACCAAGATCCACGCAAAGAAAGCAGCCCTAGGGGCCTTCTGCTCCCTCCACAAAGACAAATAACAGTTCTCAAGTCCAATGTGAAGAAAAAAAAAAACAACCAGGGGAGGAACGGCCTCTAAATTTTGCTGCCATTTGGCACTTAGAAAAAAAAAGAGACAGGAAATAAGACTCTCGGTGTGTATGCAAAGTATCTCTGGAAGGCAGAGGAGGATCAGTTATGTTTGTGGGAGCACCGAAGGGACGGGGAGGAGATCGCAGTAAATGTCCTTCATGAGTTCAGTACGTGTGAAGAGAACCTACTCAAAAATTCTGATTAAAAATACTTTAGCAGGGACCTTAGGAACTCACTCCCGGGTTGTACAAGCAGTGAGGGGTATTTTGTCTGACTTTCATACAATTACTAAGCACCTCACTGTCACCAGGTCCTATATTCTAGCGGACACACCGTCAAACCCTCTGTTAGCAGAACAGTGAGAAGGTGAGACAGAAGCAGCGGCTGCGGGTATCTGTGTTGGATGCAATTCCCAGGTTCTTCATTATTTTCAAGACTGAAAATACTGAATAATGAAGATGCTCAGACTCAAGTAGAAAATAGAAAAGTTTGTTGGAAAGTAGAAAAAAGAAAGGAAAGATTCCCCTTGCAGGGAGGAACTTAGGCGCGGACTAAGTTAAAAGTAAAGGGGATTTTGTGTGAAGCCCTTTTAAAGGCTCTCTATGAATTTATCAACTAACCAATGGTAGAGATGATGCAAAGAATTTACAGGAAAAGGCTCTTCCTGTAGGCACTTCTAGATGGAAATTAGGATTTTACGTTTCTAAAATACTGGTTAGGGGTTAAGTTTGGGTGACTCACACACGGGGCCGAGCTGCTACTTACTCTCCCTGTTACCCCAACTAATCACAAAGCGTCAGGCGGGATGGCGGTACCTGCCCTGGCCCACCACCCCCAACAGAGTCTTGTAAGCCAGAGGAACCGCCCACACCATGAAGCCACCATTTTCCACATCTGGACTCCCCTCTCATCAAACTCCACCCAGCAGAAGAGCTGATCTACAGCCTGGTTCATCAATAAATGCTTGGAGTGTACAGGTGACTACAAGACCATCTTACCCGCGCGCAAAGCCTGGCAAGCTACCGTGTCGTATTTGACATACCAAATACGGTAACAGGTTGGACCTCATTCCCATGACTTGATGCAAGACGGTTCAAGGCTCTTTATGTTCCTGGAAGCGGGCTTGGCTATCTTGGGCTATCTTGCCTGGACAGGGCGTATTGAGATGTTACCGGGTGCCCTCGAGCAAATCCATGATCTACGGAAGTCAAGTGATCAAGTGAAGTTACAGGTGTTTTAGAGTATGTGAGTTACGGTGTGCCTTCTTTCCCCCATGTGTACTACTCTCCATTTCTCTCTCACTCCCATTTGTCTCAGACTGTGAGCCTAAGATCAAAGGAGCATTTCATGGGCATGCAAAATTCCTGGAATGTTAAGGAAGGACCTTGAGGATGAATCTGTGTTTTGGGGATGGGGAGAGATGAAACATCTGGCCAGAAAAAATAACTTCTCTCCCATGGGCAAGGGAAACTAAGGGTGCCTCCTCGAGCATTTCAATGAGGAGCTGGCTCAGGCCCCCAGGGGGCGAACATCAGGAACTCATTTCTCTGGCTCTTTACTTGCCCTCTGTGTGTGAAGAAAAGTCCCTCCTGGGCCTCCCTCACTTCCAGCAGAAGAATGTTCTCAACTCTCAGATCTCAGCTTGAGGTCGCCTCCAGATTCCAATTTAACACTGAGTTGGCTCTGTGTTCACCGGCAGAAGCTGATTCATATTTGCCCCCGCTCTGATCACAAAAATAAATAATGCAGGGAAAAGGCAGTGTGCAGGCTCTTAGAAAGGTCTCTGAAGGTTCTTTAGAAACAGACGAGCAACTGCCTCAATAGAAGTGAATGGGAAGGTTAGTATTTGAAAAGGCCCTTGTGGCTGCCGTGTGTGCATGTCCCAACAGCCTCCACTGTACACCATCTCATAAACACAATCTTGGCTGCTCTGAGTCAACATGAAGACTGGCGTTGCCTCAAGTGTTCTGGAAGCTGGATCATTTGAATGAGGAGGTTGTCTCCATAACTAACTTGTCCTGGCCCAGGGTGCCAATAAGTAAAGAGCTTCCCATTATGTGTGAAACACTATTGAAACACCTTGCCTATTTGCATTAGCCTTGTTTTGGTTTTGTGCATTACCCGAGACTTTACTCCAGTGTGCCGCTCTTGAGTTAACCCAGAGTGGTTTGGGGAGCCATGACTATGTAGTTTGGCCCGGCATCACACCCACTTGTATGGGCTGCGCCCTTGGACATCTTCCCAGCTCAGAAGCATCTTATTTTTATTTTTAGGTCGCACCCAAATATGCTCAAGAGCTTACTCCTGCCTCTGAACAATCAGGATCTGCTCTTGGAGAGCTCAGAGAGCCATACGGGATGCCGAGGATCAAACCAGGTTGGCCGCCAGCAAGTATTGCTCCGGCCCTGAAAGCGTCTTGTTTGGGGAGGCATGAATGTCGGACAAAGTCCCCTAATCCAGAAGGCAGAGGCCAATACAGGGGTAAAGTATTTTTTGAAATCTTACGCAATCATGAAGAGCAGCGGAGTTAGAGCAGCTCTGCAGTTTGTAATTGATTCACAAATGGTCTGAGGCATTGCGAGTACGATTCTCGACAGATTTCCCTCTCTTGGAAATGGAAATATTTATCTAGGTAACCCCAGAGGAAATGAGAGTGTGATATCTCACGAATATAACCAAATCTAAGGGAAGGGTTCAAAATTGTTGGAAGGTGCAGTGAGTAATCATGAAGGAATTTATTAAATTGGCTCTGGGCTGCCAGGTTTGGCGGTTACTGAGCCCAGTACCGGTGGCTCACCACCTGGAAGGGCATGGAGTTAAGGGAATGACTGGGGAACAGGAAGGCTCCACAAAGCTGGAGTCAGTCAGGGGGCAATGTCAGGACTGCAGGAGTATTACCCCACCCCCACCAGGTACGCCTACTTTTAATCCCACCTCACCCACGCCAACACCAGCTACTCCTCTGTGGCACCCCTCAGAAGCGCTTGCTCAAGATGGATTCTCATTTGATCCGTTTCCTAGCGACGCCTATCTTTTGCCCGCTTTTAGGGTGGGCCCATGCGAGGCAACAGGCAACAGCCGAAGTGATAAGTCCTAAAAACTTTCAGGGGTTAAGAAACGGATGGAAATGCAGCTGGCGGTACTTACTTTGCATGCAGCAAGCTGGGTTCGATCCGCAGTTCCCTAATTTCCCCATAGGAGTGATCCTACCCACAGCTGAGGGGTAAGCTCTAAGCTGGCTGGCGAGTTTCCCACCTCTGGCTTTGAAAAAAAAAAGAAGAAAAAAAGCTTTCCGGCTTACTTTCTTGACCACGCATAGCTAATGGTGAGTTTTTTGGCTTGGTCATGCTATTATCACTTTCCTGCCCTATAAAGCTTCGCCTTTGGTTCCTGGCTGAATCTACCGAGTAAGCGTTTCCAGCGGTACTGATATCTATTCAGAGACTTGCTGCCTGACTATGAAAAGTTCTAATAATACTCTCATAAATCCATTTCATTTTTTGTTGTTACCACTGTAGGGGCCACCTTTTTTTTTTTTTTTTGCTTTTGGATCACCTGGCGACCATGGGGGGTCTCTGAGCCTCTACTCAGGAATTACTCCTGGCGAGGGTGCTGGGGGGACCCATAAGGATATACTGGAAATCGAACACGGCCTGGCACTTCATTGGCATCATACAAAAACAAAGCGCTTCCTGCTGGGCTATACAAGCGCCGAGATTAGGGGCCACTTCTAATGGGATACCAGGGGTTTGGTGCCAAGCATCCAGCCCACGTACCTCACCCGCCGTCCTCTGCTCTCATTTGCTGAAGATGTGGTTTTCTGAGAGTCTTAAAGGAGCATCCCCCTCTGGGAGTACCTTACAAATGAAGTACACACTTTGTACTTTGTATTTTAGCATCAGGTGGCGCATCAAGATGGACTGCGCACCATTCACGCTCTCTAGGAACCAGCATACTGGTATGCTGGTTCAGAGACTTTCACAGACATGGGGCAGAGCTTCTACTAACTCTCCCTGTGCTTAATCGCTCACAAGCATAGGGAGATGGAGGTTAGACTGTTCACCCCCCCAGCAGAGCCTTGCAACGACCCGGAAGCGACCCCCACTCATGAGAGCCTCCCACTTTCCACATCCGGGCTTCTCTCGCAATCAGAACTCCACCCGGCAGACAAGCCTATCACAATCTGGCTTGCGTAGCGCTTTTTGATCGCCACGGTTCATCAATAAATGCTGGACTGGGGAATGACTACAAATATACTACACACCTGGCAGAGCCTGGCAAGCTACGCATCTGTCATATTTGATATGCCAAATACCAGTAACAATTATAAACCTGTTCGAGATAGATTGGGCTTTTATGTTCCTGGAGCAAGCAGATGCCTTTGGGCTCCATAGCATGGGACGGGGACATATGCTGGAGATATTACTGAAGTCCTTTCATTTGGAAATCAATGATGACAGGAGAACAGTGACGATGAAGAACCTGCGAGTTTCCACCGCTGGGCACCCAGGAGTTCCAACCAATGTTCAAAAGCGTGCTTTATCTGGCGGAGTAATTTTTCTTTAAAAATGAGAATACAGCGAATACTGCTCTATACATAAGCTATGACAACGAAGTAAATGTGAATCTCGATTGATTGGGAAAATACTCTGAAAATATGAGGATGGCGAGAAGGCTCGGAATCTCTAGTCACACATGGCTGGGCTTTTCAATGCTGCCTTTGTTAAGAGCACTCCGCGGTGAAGGCTGAGTTGTCTGCTGTGGTGGAAGAGGTTTTCCATCTGCAGGCTCTGATTCCATGTTCAACGCCAGCCTTAGCCCCAGCGAGCTTTCCGCATTTTATGTTCAATCAGGTGCTCTAGGTCCACTGAGCTGCAGGGCTTAAATGCGACAGATGGATTTTAGCAGTCGGTGCGCGCGGGATAGATGTAAGATCCAACTGGGCAGAGTAACACGCTGGTTTTTTTGTACTCCGCTAAAGCGATCTCAATTGTGTAAGCAATGTGTGTGTTCCAGCAGGTCCTTGGGGAGATCAGAGCTACTGTCAGGAATACGCCCAGAGAAGAAGAAATGACTTAAACAGCGCAGCTGCACCAAAAGATCAGAGCTTCAGAGGGCGAATTCTACCAGTGTCAGTAATGGTGAGAGTCAGCTGGGTTCTTTATTAATGCTGCTGATACCATTGACTTCCATTGACCTTTCTCGCTTTTGTCAATGATCATCTTTATAAAATGCTATAAAGAAAAAGAAGCCAAACAAGGTAAAGAGTTAGTGTGTTCCCATTTCCGGTGGCTTGGGTGGTGATGAATGATTAACTGAAGCAGGGTTCTTCCTTGCTTCCATAGAGCCTTCCAGCCAAGGATCTGGGAGTGCCTTACGAACCCACGTGAGTGCTTCTTCTGCCCAGAGTCACAGTGGAGGGTCGCCAAAGTGAAACCACAGAAATAGTAAGGATAATAAACACAGTCTTTCAGGAGATGAATGGCACCTTGTTCTGTCTGTTGTGCTTTACATTTATTACACAGGAGACTGTTTACAGGAGCTGGGGAGATGGTGCGAGGGTTAAGGTGCTTGCCTTTACACACTGACCGGACACCAGCTCACCCACAAGTTATACTGCTTTCCATGTGGTACTGATCCCTGAGCACAGAGCCCAGGAAGCCCTGAGCACAAAATGTGGCCCCCAAAATAAAAACAAAGCAATTTCATAAAATGGTACAAAGAGAGCCAGCCAAATGGCTCAAAGGGCTGGCAAGTAAGACTTATGAACGGGAGCTCTCAGTGCCAGGCAGTGTGGTCTACACAACACTGCTCAAAGTCTGCCTTCCTGAGCTACAACCAGGTGTGGGCCCCCTCTCTACAATAAAGGAAAAGAAAAACTTACAGATTCAAGAACTAGTTCAGTGGGTCAGACACTGCTTTCCCTGAGTGCTGTCCCGGTCCTCCTTCTCCTTGCCTAACCCTAAAGATATAGGGCCAAAGGCCAACTGCTGAGCATTGAGCCGCTGCTTCCCAGAGCCCCGGACCCAGTAGGGCAGGGGGGGTCTCAGTGTCTGCCCACCGGCTATGTTCCATCTTCTACTCGCTCACAGCTGTGCTTTCTCCCTCACCCTCCCTCCCCATGGGAGCTTGGAAAGGTGGCGAGCACAGAACTTGCTCCTGTTATGGTGCTGCTGGCTCCCATCACCAATGTTTTCCAGGGTGATAATTGCATCGGCGGGCTGACACCAAGCTGAGAGCAAATTCCCCGGGTCAGGGTGACACACCGTGAGGTCAGGGATGATTCTGATACTAAGGGTTGGGGTAGATTGGTTCTGCAATCCCATCTTGGGTTTTGGCGCCAGGAGGCACGGGAATAAACAACTCACTAACACACAAAAGTGAGGGGCGCGTTTAGAGCAGCGATTCCTCCCGACCCTTTACACACTGCCAATGGCCCGGACCACGTGCTGAGCCCACGGGTGGCGAGCAGTTGCCACTGCAGTAGGCATTGTTTTCGACCTTCCCTGCACCTGTAAGGCCAGCAGCTGCCCAAGCTCTGCGAGGTTAGGCATGCGTCCAACGTCATCCACACATCACACCCGAGATGTGGCTGATGAAGATACTACTGCGAAACGGACGTGAGTTCATCCTGTGCCCTTCACCCCCACAAACAGGGCACGGATGGCTTTAATCATGCCCTTGGCTTGCCAGGCGTCTCTGAGTGCCTGCTGTTGCTGTCTCGGGAGGACTTTAAGCAAGTGGCTGGAAAGCCTAAATGTGATTTTCTCTTTGGCCAGGAGGAACAGCAAATGGGAGCGAGCGGGAATGCCCAGTCGTCACCTTTATGACAAAGTGGAACGAATAGGCTTGGAAAGAGTCGGAATGCACGTTTCTCTGCTTCCAAATTTCAGGGTGGCCTAATAATGAATTTGTCACGTGGGGAGCTCCTGGGTCCTCTAAAGAAAAGCCAAAAGCAAAGCAAACACACCTACTGCCTGGACCCCCTACTTTTTTTTTTTTTAACTTCCAAGAGAAAGTGAGAATTTCCTGTTCCGGACCAGAGCCGTCACCATCCTACTCTCCCTGTTCCCCCTTACACACACACACACACACACACACACACCGCACGCACACACACACACATTTTACCAGAGGTCAGAGGTCAGAGGAGGATTGAGGCTAGAGTGGACCTGCTTTAACGTCCCAATCCAGAACCAAGTTTTAAGCGCTGAAGCTTGTAGTGAGAGTCTCTAAGTTCAAGTGTGATTTACAGTAATTTCATAAATGTCACACAGGCCTGTCCCTATTCAACCACCTCAGAGGACTCTGGAGTACGGGACACTAAACGATGCTCTCCTGAGAGCCTACTCACAGGCCTGGCTGATGCTCT